>JASANA010007329.1:0-20173 GCA_030248095.1 Ptycholaimellus sp. GST1_10
GTATGTAACGTCTTGGTTTCAGTACATGCTGTGCTGTAAGGACCGTGATGCCATCTGATGGTGGTCATTGGTGGCGCTGTCCGTCATGATGGTGGGTATCAAAAGCCCAGAAGTGACTCCAGCAGTTGGAGTTGATGCCTCTAGGAGAACACAGGCTTCCTGGTAGAGGACGTAGCCTGTGGCCAGAGGGGACCGCCGAACCCCTTCACCGTTAACGTGATGAAACTGAGAGCTTGGCCAAGTTCTCCGGGTGGAAGATTCCCTGAGCTACCGACCTGCTCCACAATTGGGCACCACGAAGAGATGTGGTCGTGAGTACAACTGGGACAGCAATAGATCGCTGTTGTCCTCCGTCAGTTGTTGACAGACTCTCATGAGTAGCATGCAATTAGAAATTTGAAAATAAAGAGAAAAGACATACTTGTTGAGTTATGATAACCCACTGTATAATAATTCCATCCACTCCATACAGGGATGGGGCACCTATATGCATGGAGTTGAAGATGAATTTAGTGATGAGCTGCTTGTTCGAGACGGCATGGTGGAAGCCCATGAAGACCAGATAGAAGCAAACGGGCACCAGTACCATAACCCACGTCCAAATTTACCTTTATACTGTTGTTTTTTACACCAACAACTCTTTACAATGCCTTGTTCTAGAAGTTGATGATGACCTGGTTGTTCACCACGGCCTGGTTAGAGCCCATGAAGAACAGATGAAAGGAGAAAAAGGGCATCTGTACAATGATATACACCATACTTTCCCTCTAGGGCTATCTTTTTATTAAACCAGAATACGCTCTTCAATACCCCAAGATGAAGTTAATGACGACCTGTGCCTTTGTTGCTCACCATGGCCTGATTCAAGCCCATGAAGAACAGACGGAAGAATAAGGGCACCAGTACCATATTATTCATTCCACTTTACCTAGACGGCTCTGTTCTTTGAGACCAAATACACTTTACAATGCCTCAAGATGAAGTTGATGATGGCATGATTGTTCACCATGGCCTGGTGCAAGCCCATGTTGACCAGATGGAAGCAAACGTGCACCATAATCGTAATATATGTACAGAATTACCTATATTTTGCTTTCAAACCAAAACTTTATACAATACCTCGAATAACGAAAATGATGACCTGCTTGTTCAACACGGTCTGATGCAAGCTCATGAGTACCAGGTGGAAGCAAACGAACACAATGCAAACTAAAGATAAAAAAAGCCGTTCCTCACCCCAAAGCCTTAAAAAAAGACACGCCACAATTCGACCATGGCGTTGTCGATTTGACCTATTTTTTGGTGCTGCCGGACCGTTCTGTGTGACGAGCTACATCCTGTAAAACTTTGTAAAGGCTGCAATTATTTGTGTTACTTCTGTCCGCTGTGCTTGCTTGATGCTGCTGATGCCCAAGCTGCTGCACCCGAAGCTGCACCCCCAGAGCAAATTACTGAAGCACAGCTGACTCAGTTTGATCAGGCCCATCGCTAGTTAAATTGTTTCTATATTCATAAACTACCCATAAGTCCCCATTTTCCCTTTATTTTCTACTCATTTTTATGCATATCTTTTCGTTTGGCAAATAAATAAAAATTCATTCATCAATCTTCAAAGCAAGGCATTGTAAAGAGTTGTTGGTGTAAAAAACAACGAGTGCTGAAGGTAAATTTGGACGTGGGTTATGGTACTGGTGCCCGTTTGCTTCTATCTGGTCTTCGTGCAACCACCATGCCGTGTTGAACAAGCAGCTCATCACTAAAATCATTCTTCAACTCCATGCATAGGTGCCCCATCCCTGTATGGAGTGGATGAAATTATACTCAGTGGGTTATCATAACTCAACAAGTATGTCTTTTCAGCAATACGTATGCATCTACTAACTTAACTTACATATGCTTGTGCAAACAAAACAGAACAAAAGACATTGAACAAAATAAATGCAAACGTTTTGTTTTGTTGGTCCCAAGTGGGCTTTCGCTCCAGGGTCCAAGACCAGATTTTTCTCACCACACCAGCCGTTGTTGTAGCTCTTATGCAAGGTCACTGCGATGGACATTTGCATGACTTTTCTTTCTTCTTTCTTCACACCTTTCATGGTGCCTTGTCCTGTACGTCATGGAATACCTTCCTCTTCTTGCCGCAATAATTTCTGCTTTTTTCAACTCAAAATACATTCAAACTGGGCTTGGAAATTAATGTTGGTTTGGATGCTGTTGGCAGAAATTCTGGCATGCGGTTCAACCTCTTTCAACTCGCTGCCACTGCAACTGTGGCACTTCCTGACGCTGTGGTAAGAGAACATGAATAAACAAAGGAGAAGAGGTATTGCATATTGTTGTGTCCCTGCTCATTGAGCTCCTCAGTCCCAGCTCCTTGTGCGTCATTGTCACATGTCATACCTACCTATTCATACAGTCTGTTGGTAGGTCTCCCAGTAGTAGATGGCTCACCAGATTGAATTTTTAGCAGAAGCCTGGTGCAAGTCCAAGTATGGCACTGCCTGGTGCCTGGGTGTCCTGCAGCTCCTATTGTCTCTCTTCCTGCTCCTTGGTGGATGGGTGGTGTCCTGCCAGCATGACATCTGCGTACACAAGCACCCAGCGGGAAGTAGATCTCCTGACCCCGAGTGAAATCGATTGTGTAATTATGGATAGCACGGATCCTCAGCCCTCTGTATGTGAGAAGTATGGCTACTTGCCCTTGTATTGCTACCTCCCAAACTTCAAGAGCATTTGGAAGAGGGAGGCTTTGATTGTTTGTTTCTGCCCCTTGGTTAAGAGAGGCGGAGACGAAGCCTGGCAGGCAATGCCCCTGGACAGTAGCAACTCACATATTAGAGGGCCACCTTCTATTGAAGGGATGACAGAGATTGATGGCCGTGAGACCACACTGCCTCTCTGTCAGGGCAGGCCTTCTTTAGGGCGCCCACCAGTACGTGGAAGAAAAGGGCACGGCCCTTAAGCAGCAAGAGTAGAGGCTGCGACTGCAATCATTCGTTCGAGATTTATGGCGCCAAGAAAGAGGCAGCCAGTTCAAAGGCAGGAGGTGTAAAGCGAAGGGGGACGCCTCAACGCCCATTACCCTTTACGTCTCAAGTACAAACCCCCATCATGTCAAGTGGGGGGCAAGGAGGGTGGCAGAAAGGATAGGCATGGAAAGGAGGGGCACTGTAGCAGTGGCGCGAAAGTGAGCGAGGGGGGAACGGCTTGTTTTGCATTCCTTCACGCCAGACCCAGACCAGCTTGGGCCCCACAGACGCCATCATTCGTACTACAGATGCAGTTTCACAATCACTCCTCCACCCTTTTCCCCTCCTCCTCATAGGCTTTACTCAGTTTGGTTTAGGACTTAGAGTAAGAGTATTGAGGCAATGAGACCAACGCGACAGACAGCTCAGGTAGCGTCAGAGAAAATTTTTGGCATGAGTACCAGGGGCCATCAGCAAAGGAGAGAAGAGAGAAAGCATAGTGGACGTGTGCATGAGGAGTTGAATTCTTCCTCCAGTACCTTCTCCATTGACTCGGCTCTGCCAGTATTGGGAGAGAATGAGAGAGATGAACGGGAAGTGAGCAGTGAAGTAGAGGGTGATGAAACAGTACATGAGGAGCAGCTGCAGTGGCGAGCGCAGGAGCGTAGCACGTCTCAGCCAGCCTCTGAAGGCCACTCCTCAGGGCCAGGGCCCCAATTGTTGGCGGCATTGAGCTTAGATCCTACCAGCTCCACTCCTACCAGTGTAGAGGCACCGTCAGTAGAGGAGGCAGTGTTGATGGAGGATCAGTATGAGGCCATTTCGCGCCCCTATCTCATGAGTTCCACAACAGGGAAACAAGTATTGGATAGGGCCTTTTCATTGTTTGGCTGAAGGCACAGATCCATCACCAGATCTTCACAGGATCAGCCGTCAACCTCCACCGCCCCGGACACGCGCCCGCCAGCCGAATCGCTCAACAACCCAACTCCTGACACTCCGCATCCTTCGTCTACGCTTGCTCAGCCAGTTTCATCATCACCTACTCCATCTTCCATCTCCACTCCTACCAGTACGCAACCTAGCACTTCTCAGCAGGAGAATCAGAGTGTGGACCCTATTGCCGCCCAACAGTTGGTCAGCAATTTGCTAGGAGAAGTGGTGAGTGAAGTAGCGCAGAACCATCCGACACCAGCTCACTTCAAGACTCCCCGTCCTCCATCTCGTTTCTCGATGGCTAAGTTTGCAAAATCATCCCTTTCACCCCGTAGACCCAGGAGCCACTCAGGCAGTCGGAGTTCAACTCCCAAGCATTCTAGCAATCCCAGCAGCAGCTCAGACGGTGAAGTAGCTTTGGGGGCAAGTGGGAGAGTAGCAGGCAGGCGATTGAATTCCTCATCGGAGAATCCTGAATATGCTTCAGCACTGGATAGTTTGCCCGATGAAGTAGAGGAGGCAGGAAGCTTAGATTCGACTGGAGATGAGCTTTCGCAGGCTTTTCAAAGCGCATGTGCCTCACCTATCATCTCACCCCACTCCACGCCTTCAGAAGTAACAGTGTTGAGCAGAACTCCTCTACCAACGCAGGACATGGCTGCAGGGCCATCTGAGCCCAGTAGCTCCCCAGATTCAGACAGTCCTTGCACTTTCCTCACCTCAGTAGGTCTGCCTTTAGAGCACTCCTGTGAGTGGGAGAGCGGGAACAATGTGAGTACCTTGATGCCTAGCCTCCGCTGGTATAACGAGAATTATTCAGAAGAGCGTGAGCTAGCCAGGATGAAAGAAACATTGTCAACCCCAGCCGCTTCGCGACCTACAGGCTTAGACTGGGCGGGGCTCGCGCTACCAGTAGAGGAGACGGATGAGGAAAAGAGAAAGAAGGAGGAGAAGAAAGAATTGGAGAGACAGGAAAGAGCGCGTAGGAAGAGAGAAGAAGAGTTGGAGAATAGGCGGCTAGACGTGAGATTCTTGGAAAGGGAATGCCGCATACAGGACGCGGAGGCAGCTGCTGCCCAACTAGCCTCATACGTTTGCTTCACCTCACCTACACCTGTACTACCTCCCCCAACCTTCTCCTCACGACCAGTATTTCCCACTTTCGTGGCACCGCCAGTACGATCCCAAACCTCCACTTCCCATCTTCACCCAACTCTCAAACCGTCCCCTATGATGCCGCATTGCTTAACTTACACCCCTCACACTTTCATCCCTCACACTTCCACCTCTTTTGGCCCAGATCTGGACCCCTTTGCCTCCCTGAGAAATGTGCCCTCTGCTGCAGGGAGTAATGCCGATGCATCCATTGCAGATAGCTCATTCCAGCAGAGAGAAACAGCCGGAGGGAGCATGAACGACAACGAGGAAGAACTAGTAGTAGACCCAAGGACGGCCAAGGTGATGGCTGGCATGCAGAGTACCATTGAGACTCTTCAAGCGCAACTGGCCAAATTGCAGTCCCAGGGTACCACCAGTAACAATGCCGGAGGCAAAGAGGGGTCGCCGGACAAGGTGCTATCCAACCAAGGTGAGCTGTCTCTCCTTGACACCTCAAAGACCAGGGCCAAGAAGAAAAGTACCATTGAGTCCGGTTCAGAGAAGGCAGGGCCCTCCACAAAGAGGAAGAGTAAGAAGGAGAGGGAGAGGGATTGGCAGAAAGATAGAAAGGGCACCCGTAGACTCATTGACTTGTCTGGGGGTGAAGTGATGGAGTCAGAACCAGTAAAGGAGAGGAGGGTGAGAAAGAAGATGAGCAAGCGACGTTCAGATGAGGAAGAGGAGTCTGAGCCGCACTGCGTTTGCGCCAGCGATACAGGTAGCAAGCGCAGCCACCGGCCCAGAAAGCCCCCAGATGACAGTAGTCCAGACAGCTCTGGCGATTCAGGGGATAGGGGCAAGAAGAGAGGCAGCCGCCCTCCCAGAAGGAGGATGAATGAGCCTAGCGACCCCAGCAATCCCATCGATGACAGTAGCAGTGATGGAGGGGGTAGGCAGAGAAGAAGAGACAGTAGGAGGAGGAGAAGTAGGCGTAGGCAGGGGTCCAATAGGAGAGAAGAACAGGAGTCCCCGCGCGGCAAGCGAAGTAACGAAATTCCCCTTTTCACGCCCTGCCGCTGCAATCAATGCCTACACCCCAAACTGTACCCCAAACCCAACATGACTCCTTTCTCCCTTTCACTCACTCAGCAAAAGGAAGCAGACAGCCTAACTGGGTTAGAGGGCTTGGAAGAAACCTTCTTCACGCGCTTTGAGAATCTGGCTCAAATCTGCAACCTGTATTGTCCTAGGCAGAAAGCACTGGTAGTTGAGACTAGATTGGCAGCAGAAGCCAAGCGGTTTTACGAAACCTTGCCAGATAAAGTACAGGAGAGCTACAAGGAGTTGAGAGAGGCAATGATCGCTCAATTTTCTAAGCGGAGTTATCATCGGATTAGGCATGAGGCATACGAAAACCTGGAGATGAAGCCAGGGGAGAGTATTTGGCGGTTTGCGAGCAGAGTAGAGGAGGTAGCAGCAGACATATGGCCCAACAGAAGCCATGCTGAGTTGGACATGTTGACGCAGAAAAAGTTCACCGACTCACTACCTAGTAACATTCGCAGTGCCATAGTCCTCCAAGCACCACCCAACCTCCAGCGGGCAGTATCAATTGCAGAATCCTGCCAACGGGAGATGAAGGGCAAGGGAGGCAACGCCTTCCTCAAGGGCTCAGTTGACGCCGATGCCTACCCCGCCTTGCTCTACAATCCACAGGACAAAGAGGAGGAAAGGAAGGGAGAGGCGGAGAATGAAAAGGAAACATCCGGAGAACCGGAGAAGTGCGACGGTGGAGATGAAGCGATGGGAGCGAATGACGCGCTGGAGAGCTCGGGCCAAACATCACCGCCCGCACCAGTAACATTGACCTACACCTCCCGACAATCTGCTCAGTGCATCCTTGTGCATCACCTCTCCTATCCGTCAGGCCTGGAAGTAGACCTCGTACCAGTAACGAAAGGCTTAGGCTCCCAACCCACTAATGCTTGCCTCCAATCCGACTGTCACTGCCACCCCTTTCCTTCATCCCCTTCACTGGAATTCATCCAATGCTACACCCCCTTCGATGAGTTGGAGGAATGTGTAGAATGCAAGGTGTTGATGGATAAGATATGGGTCTCACAAGTATATGTCCAATGCGTAGAGCGGCTGTGCAGCAAATTGTACTGTGCAGAGCGCTATTTCTCCAAGTATCCCCTCTCAGAGGCTCTTCCATTAGGCTTCCACAACATGAAGCAAACAGCACGATACAAGAAAGTATTGGCTGCCTGGGTGAGTAGACGGGATGAGAGAAGGGGATTGAAGGAGGAGGCGTCAAAGAGGCCGAGTCCGTCCTCCACGGAGAAGACGCCGGACAAGCGCACCCGCAACTCGCCCAGCCTCGACATGGACACCTCCAAGCAGGCCCTGCACGAAGTAACAGGCGGCAGCAACTCCAGTAAGTCCGACTATCAACCTGCCTATTCATCCAACGAACCTTTGGACGAAGCCAAAGTATTGGGAGAGGCGGAGAAGATGGAAGGAGTATCTGAAAGCGGAGGAACTGAGCTATTAGGAGCCGAAGTATTGGAGGCCATGCAGGAAGAGGATGGCAATGATAAAGTAGCACAGATGAGTGAAGGAGATGGTGATGAAGAAATCTCCGTTTCCATAGGTAAGGGCAACGAATTGGAGCAGATGGCCAATGAAGTAGAGGAGCTGGAGAGCGCCGGGAATTCTGACCACGAGGAGGAGGACGTGAACGAGCAGGAGCCCAACGCCAAGGCCGTCATCGTCGACTACCGGCAGCTCATCGACACCACTCCACTCTCCCTCCTCACTCAGCAACAGCGCCAGGCCATCCGTGACCAGATCAAGTATGCCAGCAAAGAGGAGGAGACCTCTGTCACCTTCATCCTGGACTACACCGCCCTCACGGACGCTGAGACGGAGCTGATGAACTACGTGCAGACGAAGACCCTGTACACCATGCTCTTCAACCACAACTCCTTCAACGAAGACACCTACGATCCCAGGGAGCACGCAGAGGACATCGCCAACACCACCGGCGGCCTCTATCTCCTCCTCCACCTGCTCAACACCCTCACCAAAGCCATAGACACTAGAGTGAAAGTCGTCCCTGGTTCAGCCCTCTTCCAGGCCTTCCGCGCCAGCAGTGACGACGCCCAGGCGGAGTTCCTCAAGTACCTCTACAACAACGTCCGGCTCTGGGACAAGAGGGACAACCTGCTCAACCACACACAAGTAGAGGAGAGCATGGAGAAGATCACCACGCTGTTCCTGCAGGCGGTGGCCAACAGCGGCACCTGTAGCTTCATCGACATCAGCAACTACCTGTGCTTCTGCTTCGGCCTCAACCCCAAAACCAGCGCCTCCTACCTCATTGACTACTGGTTTGAGCACTCTTCACAAGTAACAGACTTTGTCTCGTTCTTCTATGAGCTGGGTGAAGCGGCGGCAAAGTTCCTAGCCAAGCCCATCGGTCAAGGTCTCCTGAACGCCACACCGCCCTCAACAAGCACACCCTCTACTACTCCATCACACGCGGCCTCAAGCACGTGGAAACACTCGAGTCCATCCTGGCCAAGCTCACCCACACCAGTACCACTGCCAAAGCCTTCATCAACCCCTCCACTCTTCACCGCAACATCCAGCAAGAAACCATTCAGAAGAACCTCGGATACCACAGCAGCCGCATCAACACACTCCTTGCCACCCACATCGCTCTCAAGGACTCCTGCATGAAGCCGCAGAGAAAGGAGAGGACGGCAGAGGAGGAGGCGGAGTGGCAGCGAGAGCTACGAGAAAATCCAGTAATGGCGGCATGGTTCGAGGCGGAGAAGCAGGATGCGGAGGAGGCAAACAAGAGCGATGACGTCGTGGAGGAGGAGGAGTTCGTGCCGGACTACATGCTCGACAACTTCACTGACCCCGCCTGCAAGGACAAGATCAAGACCATCCGCTCTCCAGTACATCCACCTGTCCAGGACACCCCCTCCAGTAGCGTGATCTCAGGCCTAGGGAATGAAGGAGAAGATGAGGTGCAGTGTTTGAAAGTATCGGAGGTTGCAGGGATGAGTAGCCAGCGCCGAGTGCTGGAGCCCAGCAGCAGCCAAGGACGACACACACAGCGGAAGCCTCGCCAGCACTCCCCCTACAACACCAGTTCATGCTCACAGTCTATCGCCAGATGGGTGCCGGAGGATCTGTCAGACGAGGTGCTGGACGTCCTCAACAACATCATGCTTGACGACCGCCCCATCACCAACTTCATTGACTTCACCCGCGCCCCGCAGTACCAGCCGTTCGAGGACTACCAGTACTGGATGATCAACAGCCGCCCCAAGTTCCAATACATCATCCTCATCGTGGACGAGCAGTGTGGCTTCTTTGACCTGGAGGACGCCAACGTGTTCCTCGTCGACTGGGCCCGCAAGAGCCTTGCGGCCTTCTTTGACAACCTACACCGCCTCATCGCCCGCCTGGACCAGTACGCCCAGCAATGCATGCGCCGCAAGCGCATTCACATCTACCTCCAATTCCCCCGCCACTTCTGCTACCGCCGTGGCAGTGACACACAAGTACCCGCCATCGTCTCCACACTCACCTCCACCCTCTACGGCATCACCCAGCAGTACAACAAGTCCACGGTGTTCCAGTTTGGCATCATGCCACCGCCACCCTACCCTACCAGGTGCTCCTTCCAGCCCTGCCCCTGCCCCACCGACAACTTCTGCATCGGCTCCTGTAGGCAGGGACTCCAGTACCACTCCACCTACTTCCAATTCTACGGCAAACTTGGCAGCTACGTACATCAGCGTCACAAGTACCAGGACCCAAAACTGCGCAATTGGCAAACGATGTTCGACGACCCCATCTTCTTCCTGCCCTGCTACTGCGACATCCTCTTCAAACGCAACAGCACCGTCCTCACAGCCGCCGGCAGCTACGTCTACCTCCTAGGCCTCCTCCGCACTGGCTTCCTCCACAGCAAGCACTGCCTGCACCCAGAATTGCTCAAGTACTGCGGATATGGCAGCGTCACCGAGCTCGCCGGCCGCTGGAACCTTCTGGGCACCAAGAAGCAGGGCGAGAGCTTCATCCGCTGGGCAGCACAGCGCCAGAAGCAGCACATGAAGCTCGCCTACTTCAGCTTCCTCCGCCAGGACCACATCCCCAACTACCCGCACCTGGACGGCCTCAGGCAGGAGGCTCTCAACTTCATCGCCCCCACACGCACCTCCAACCCCGCCGACATCCCCGAGGGTCAGCCAGACGAGGTGCAAGACGCAATCGATCAAAGCCTCCGCGAGGTTGAAGGCCAGCTCCAGTACCTGCAACACCGCGAGCTGGAGGTGCGCCGCAAGGAGGACAACCTGAAGCACATCGCGCAGGGCGGGGACACCAGCCGCAACCTGGAGGACCTGGACGCCTACATCAGCACCCAGGCCCCCGGCGGCTCCCATCTCATCCGCCAAGGTGAGCGAGTTTTCCTTGCCACACCAATCGATCCACAAGCACTCCCTCTAGCTACCTCAACCCCAACCCCCACACCAGTACATGAGCGTCTCCAATGCCCTCCAATAGGTCCTCCGGGCTCCAAAACTGACTGGGCGAACATGACTGCAGAGCTGCACCAGTACCAGCCTGAACAGCCACCAGTAGAGGAGCTGCAAGACTCGGACGACGTCGTGGAGACCGAGGCCAGCGAGCCTGAGATGGACGAGGAAACCTTCGCACAGCTTTCCACATCCAAGCTTCTCCAGATCGTCAAGAAGCAGGAGAAGCGCCTGAAGGAGAAGGAAGAGCGGAAGAAGAAGTGCAAGGAGAAGGCCAAGGCGGAGTGCAAGTTCAAGCATGAACTCTTCCTCTGCTACAACGCTGCTCGCAAGGCCGCACGAGGTTTGCAATCCTCCACCAGACTCTCCAGTATCATACTCCCTTTCATCCCCACACTGCTCTTCACAGTCATCTTCTTCCACCTCATCACACCAGTAGTTTCCCAACACCCCCTAGAAGTCCCTTTCCCAAAGGACACAATCTGTGAGAATGGGAAACTGAGAAGATTGACGGACTATGAGCAAATCTTTGGGACGGCAACTGAGACGAGGGATCCAGTCTGGGCAGTACTCTTCTCCTTAGGCGTCCTTTGCGCTCCAGGACTGTTAGTCATGCTCTGCATGCTCTACTTCTACCTCTTCAAATGCCTCTACTATTGGAAAGTAGGCCTACTTCCAAGAGAACAACCCCCATGCTTTTCGTACGCTTGTCTCTTCCCCTACTATGCAGTATACCACGCCTGGCTCTACATCTGGTCCTACCTAGAAACACCAGTTTGCGGCTGCTGTACCATCTGCTGTGCCTGCTGCTTCGCTTGCGAAGAGCAGTGCTGTAGCACAGAAGCAGAGGGAGTAGAAGAGGAGCGTGAGATGCAGGAAGTAGTCGTCAGCCAACCAACGGAGACCCTCACAGTAGCGGCTATTTCCCATTTGCCTTGGGAAGAAAAAGGGCAGGAGTGCTATTCAGTTAGCACAATTTCATGTCTAAATGCTGCGGCAAATAGGGAAAATAGATATTGGGCAATAGCAGAATTAAGTTGCCCCCCAGCACAAGTCCCAGCTCACATGCAATACCAAAGCTTCACCCCCTACCCATTACTAGTAGACACAGGCAGTCAAGTGATGCTCATTTCACGAGTATTGTTTGCTAAAATTGACCCTCAGCTGTCAGTTTTGAGAGATAATGTAACAGTAAGAGGGTTGGGGGGAATGAGGTATAGGACGACGGAGGTAAGTATAGCAATAGAGGTTGGAGGATATAAGAAGGTAATGCGAGCGAAGATTCTCCCAGCCGAGGATGAGGACCCAATTAGAGGCATCTTGGGAATGGATTTCTTTCGTCTGCAGCCAGGCGATAACATGAGCAACCCTCTGCCAGATCTAGTCATAGACGGAAAGACGGGTAACATGCTGTTTGGAACAGCAGTGATTAAGCCAGGGCCGCCTGTAGAGGCAGCAGAAGAGGCGGTAGCTGCATCCAGTTCAATACCCGAGACGAAGACTGAGGAGGGAGAAAGCGAAGAAAAGGAGCTTGTGAGGAAAGACCGGGCACGAAATCTCATTCCGTAACTTTGCTTGAAAGGGCCGTTTTGGAACCTCACACTCAATTAGTGTGGAGAGTAGCTTGCGCTGGACTGGCAGGAGAAGTAGTGTTGTTGAAGAACAGTGTAGAGGAGAAGGAAGCAGTACCTTTGGGGCGTTTCCTGCCAGCGGACTTTAGCGTAGCAAAAGTAGACGAAGAAGAGGGAGAGGAACTGCTCACTGGAGTATATTGCCCACATGCCGTGACATTAGTGAGCTTTAGGGGCGACACGCTAGCCCAGTTAGTCAATAATACAGACCACAAGCAAATATTGTCTGTAGGCATGGAAGTAGCGAAAGGAAGGAGTCTGAAAGGCGAATCTGTGATCCCAGTAGACAAGGAATTCTTGCTAGGGTTGGAGCAGGGAGAAGTATTTTTGGCGGAGATGGAAGAGGAGGATAGTAAAAGATGGAAGTGCAGTGATTTGTCCTGTCACGTGCACCAAGTAGACTTGGACCATCTTGTGAGGAAAGACCGGGCACGGGCCCAAGCACTTTTGTGTCGTTACAAAGACGTTTTCAGCACCAGTAAAAAGGACGTAGGCTGCTGCGATTGGTTTCGATTCAAGCTCCAATCGTATCTCTCCAGTATTCCTTGCAAAATTCAGACCTTTTCAGATCTTGAAACTAGGATCTTGAAAGAGAAGATAGAAGAATTAGAGCAGCAAGGGGTAGTGGCGAAAAAGCTGAGTAGCTTCAATAGTAAGGTGGTCTTAGTGCCAAAAAGGACGAAGCCAGATGAGGATTTGCAGCATCAGGACAGCTGGCAGTTCTGTTTGAACCTAATTCCGATGAACTGTAGCCTAAAACCATCTGAGTACCAGAACTGGAACGCAATGAAGATTAAGGATGCGATGGAGCTATTGGCAGGCTCTGAGTACATTTCAATCCTAGATGCCTGCAATGCCTTTTTCACGTTGAAATTGGAAAAAAATAGCCAGGACTTGACAGGATTTCAAGCCTTAGGCCAAGCTTATGTCTTCCAACGAGTTCCGCAGGGTCTCAAGTATGCCAGCCACTTCTGGCAGTATGCCATCAATACTATCATGGCAGAGTATTCGCAGAAATTCTTTTTGTCTTACGCCGATGACATGGCCATCTTCACCAAGTACCAAAACAAAGTTCACCCTTTTGAACTCCACCTTCAGCAGCTAGAAATGGTACTAGCCAGACTGAGGGAGGCAGGAGTGAAAGTATCACCAGGCAAGGCTCAGATTTGTCGACAAAGTGTGAAGTGGTTAGGATTCGAAATATCTGGCAAAGAAGGAGTGAAACCAGATGCGGAGAGGACAAAGGTTTTAGCGGACACTCCCACGCCTGATGGCCCTAAAGCTTTGAAGTCATTCTTAGCGGCGGTGCAGTATTGGATGTCATATTTGCCAAAATATTATCACATCTCAAGTAGCCTTTACGCCTTGCTCCAGAGTGGAACTTTGTGGGAATGGAGACGAGTACATCAACTAGCTTTTGAGGCGACGAAAGAGTTGCTGTCAAGAGCGGCCCTGCTAGCCTTCCCAAATAGCGATGAGAGGTTCATAGTAAGGTGCAATGCTAGCTACGAGGCGGTGGGATGTATGGTGACGCAAGTACAGGTGGATGGAAAAGAAGCCCCCTTGTCATTTGCGGCTCACCGATTCAATAGGTTGGAGAAAAAGATGTCCACCTTTGAGAAAGAATGCTTCGGCATAGTATTTGCGGTAGAGCACCACAAAAAGTGGCTCCTTCATCCTCTAGTAGGCCCAACCATAGTTTATACCGATCATCAAAGTCACTCCTATCTCTTTACGTCCAAAACTGTATCAAGCCGAGTCCTCAAATGGCGCTCAAAGCTCAGTAGTTATCCGCTTTCCATCCAGTACGTTAAGGGCACTTCCAAACCTCATCTTCTGCCTGACTGGCTGTCTAGGCTGTGGAGTACAGAACATCCAGGAAGGACTTTGAGGGAGCGAATGTTGGAGGAGGATGAGAAAGAAAGGTTGAAGCTCAAAGAGGAGGGATTTCATCCCCTTTCCACGCCCTACGGAGAAAATATTTACACTACGCTTCCACTCCAATCCCTACCCATGTCTCTTAGATCAGGACGAAAAGTAGAGAGGAGAGATGAGAAGGAGGGAGTAGTGAAGGAGGATGGAATGAAGGAGCTGAGGAAGCGCTTAGCGCGAATTGAGGAGGGATCTGAAGAAGAACCTCAGAAGGGGCCGACTTTGACGACGGAGAAAGTATTGCAGTCTATCGAGACTCAAACGGATGATTTAGTCTTAAGTATCATGGCGGAAATTCAAAGAGAAGATGGCTGGATTTGCTCTAAGGTAGCAAAATTGATAGCGGGAGGAGAAGCGGCAGAGAGGCTAAGTAAACAGGGCTATTCTCTGAGAGAGGATGGAGTATTGATGAGAGAAATTCATCAGAAAGCGGTGCCCATTTGTCCCCGAAGTATGCAGATTAGGCTTCTGATGGAAGTACATGACACGCCCTGGGGAGGGATGCACCAGTCCGCAGCTAAGATGTGTTCTCAACTCACTCTCTTCACCTACTGGTATGGGATGGGTAAGGATTGTGAGATGTATGCTCAATGGTGTGCACTCTGCTCAGCAACGAAGAATGCGAATCGTCTCACCACCCCTTCACTCCGACCCTTACCATGGCCCGACCGAATTTTTGAGCATGTCCAATGTGACATCTTAGGCCCTTACGAGAGGACAGAGGATGGACATGTAGCCAGCCTCAATGTCATCTGCCTGCAAATGCTATTCCCAGTAGTTCTTCACCTTAGTAGACTGGACACCGCTCATGTAGCACAAGTATTGATCGATTTCACAGTTGGCCTATTTGGAGTCCCTAGGACATTAGGAGCAGATGCAGGAAGTGTTTTCACTTCAAAATTGTTCAAGGAAATGGTCGAAGTATTGGGAGCTAGAGTATATACTTGTAGCGCAGGAAACCAGAAGGTGAACGGCAAGAGTGAGGCGGTAGCAAAGAAGCTAGTGACTCTGACAAGGATGAAGAAGACAATAGCGGAGTTAGTAGGTGAGGCAGCAGAACATGCTTGGATCGAACCTGACCGCTTCATCAACCTCTCTTTAATGCCCTATAGAGCAGCAGGACACAGGAGTTTGGGTATTTTGCCCTACTTTGCTCTTTTCAAGTGCGATATGAGAATGCCTTCTCAAGCCATCCTTGAGTATGATATGGGGTACAAGGAAGAGGAGATGGCACCCAGGGCTATGGTAGCTAGACTCAAGTATGCGGAAGAAGCTATGAGAAAGCATATGGAGAAGGCCTCAAAGGAAGTAGAAGGGAAGTGGCAGAACAAGGCTTATGTCCCCAAGGAGTTAGTAGAAGGGGTGATGGTGAGAAAGATTCGTGAGGGCAGTCATATACACAAAACGGATCCTATCCGTTGGGCAGGCCCTTTCCGAGTAATAAGTATGGATGATAGGAACCACGCCATCCTCTGCTACATTCTCACGCCAGATTACCCTGACTTCCAAGCTCACCTATCCAAGTTGAAAATCACTCATGAGCTCATTCCCCTTCCCTGGAATCCCCAATGTAGAGCAAAGTGGTGGGAAGGTGAGGAGGAAGAAGATGAAGTAGATGAGAAGGGCAGACCCAAACGTAGATCCAACCACCTCAAGAAGGCAATAGCTAAACACAATGCCGCCTACTACAACTTCTATATCCAGTACTTTAGCCGTAAGCCAGTAGATCGGTGGGAAAGCATAGTTCAAGCAGCGAAAGATAAGTATGCGAGTGGGGATGAGAAGAAGATTCCAGGAGATGGAGCGGGCAGCAGCAAGGACTAACTCCGTTCGCCGTCACCCTCGCAAGTACCAGCGCAAAGAAGACGCCTTATCTTCTCCACGCTTTTAACCCACTTTGCATTCCTTACTTTTATCTTCCATTTTTCACGATTTCGAAGCTTTGTCGATTGTGCTGCATTTATTCCTTGAAAAACACTAGTACCGAGAGCCCAATTAGTCTTCACATATTGAGCAAGAGAGAGAAGAATGTTGATTGTTGTTGTGCTGTAAGATGAAGTGAGGAAGAGCTGGGCATGTTCGTAGGTGAGCGGGAGTTCATCTCCCAGCACGCGTGGCTCCGGCAGTCCCATTACGATATCTACATCCTTCCCCCTTTCTATGTCTACCCACCTTCAGAGGGACGAGAAATGGGATGATTTGGCTCCGCCACCAGTACTTCACATATATTTTTGACATTGCTTGGATGCCCTCTTATTACATTCACTTTTCAACAATCGAAGATGCTTTAGACCTTCGGCTTCGCAGATCAATGCAAGCATAAGAACGGATCGCACCATTACCTATCACTCAAGAAGGACCCGTAGCAATTCGAAGTACGAACATTTTTATCAACTTCAAGATGTCATCATGACAGACGTACAAGCCAAAATTCAACTGATTTCATTGAAAAACACTGGATTTATGGATGTTTGAATTTTTGAAACATCAAGATTTTAGGTTTTGTTCATAAATCGGGAAATAATAAAAATTTTCAAAATTCTTTTTAAGCAGTTTCAAGATATCACCACGACAGAGGTATATGCCAAAACTCAACTGATTTTATTGAAAAAACATGGTTTTATGCATGTTCAAATTTTTGAAACATCAAGATTTTGGTTTTTTGACTATTAATCAAGAAATAATAAATATTTCAAAAATTCCTCTTGCCAGCTTCGAAATGTAACTTAGACGGACGTACCTGCCAAAATTCAGCTAATTTCATTGAAAAACCAATGATTTAAAATTTTTCATATTTTGAAACATCAAAAAATTGAGTTTTGGGCGAAATTCAAAAAATTACGCCAAGCACCAAAAATGGTCCCGAGGCAACGCCTAGGCGGACCTTCATGCAAAAAATCAGCCAATTTAGTTGAAAAACCGCGGAGTACGGGCCTGGGACGCACACATATATATATATATGTGGACAGACGGACGCAAAAATGGGGTAACTGCTTAAGCTGGCCTCGGCCGCGCAAAAATAAAAAAATAATTGCAATGAGGATGATTCGAAAGCAGCCCTCACTGATCCAGGTTAGCCGAACTGGTTAGATCCACTTGACCATACATCCGCAGCTTTGATCGTCCAGTTGGATTATATTAATTAAATACACTTAACTCTTTGCTGGCTCGTTACTGTTGGCCAATTGAATTCCTACAATTGTCCATTGAAAAGATGCCGAAGGAGGAGGTGTTAGGGCAAATGGTTTTGAGCAATTTTCTCTAGAATTCTGCCGTTTTCTGGCGATTTCTTGTTAGTTTTGGACCATTTGCAGATGCACTTTCCAATGCAAAAGGAATTAGAACGATTGAAGCTTCCTGTCATGAGCTAGAGCCTTATCAATTTTAAGATCTAGCGATAACCCCGAAAACGTACACCTGGGTAGAAAAGAGGTCTGGGCGCTGACACTCCACTAACGCTCCATTTGCGCCATCACAATATTAAGGCGTAAGAACGCGGGTAGGGGTGTTCGTTTGATTACCTACTATTATCCATTGAACAAATGCGGAGGAGGAAGAAGAAAAAGAAGAATAAAGAGGAGTTCGGACAAACATATTTTCATGAATTGCTCTGCAACTTGCAGCAGATTTCTCGCAAATTTTGTCAATTCGTGGATGGCCTTTCCAACGGTAAAAGATTTATAGCAATTGGGGTCAGCTTATCAATTATGAAATTTAGCAATAACCCCCAATATATATGTTGAGGTCAAAAAGAGGGGTAGGACACTGACATTCTGCTAAAACTCTGTTCGCGTCAGCTCAATATGTACTTGGTTTCAACCAGTGGTGTCAGCACAAAACACAGAAAAGACACGGAAACAAAAACACAAAAAAAAACAAAAAAAACACGTTTTGTGGTTTTTTTTGTGCAAAACAAAGACACAAAAACACAAAAGACATGGAACAAAAAAATCCAAATCCGTTTTGTTTTTGTGTGCTCATAGAAATGGGCTTCGCTCCAGGGTCCAAGACCAGATTTTTCTCACCACACCAGCCGTTGTTGTAGCTCTTATGCAAGGTCACTGCGATGGAATGCATGACTTTTCTTTCTTCTTCTTCACACCTTTCATGGTGCCTTGTCCTGTACGTCATGGAATACCTTCCTCTTCTTGCCGCAATAATTTCTGCTTTTTCATTCAAATACACTCAAACTGGGCTGGAAATTAATGTTGGTTTGGATGCTGTTGGCAAGTTATTGGCATGCATTCAACCTTCTTCAACTCGCTGCCACTGCAACTGTGCACTTCCTGACGCTGTGGTAAGAGTCCCTGAATAAAGGGAGAAGAGGTATTGCATATATTGTGTCCCTGCTCATTGGGTTTTGTGTGGTAGTAAGGTTTAAAGATGGGAAAGCGCCGTGAAAATAAGGCTTGGACTGCTCTTCCAAAGGGTTGGATCGACACCACACAGGACGGAAAGGTGGTTCTCTGTCGGACGCCCCTCTCAGCAGCAAGCAACTGTCTGTACGAGGCGCGAGGGAACCTGCAGAGCCTGGTCAACCACTTTTGCAAGCATCATGCGCCGCAGTACCCCGATGAGTGGAAGAAATTCGAAGACGCCTACAATGGTTTCCTATCAACTTTTTGTTTCATTTGTGTTCATTGTTTCTGTGCAGATTCACGTCAGAAACAAGTGGAAGAGAACAAGAAGAAGGAGGTGAAAGCTGGGAGAGGTGTTGTGCCGGTGAGCTCCATTAACCGCTTCGTTAACAAGAGCAACGTGAAGAAGATGAGCAAGGCCAGCGGCGAGTACAAGGTCATCGCGGGGGCCCTGGACAAGTTCATCGCATTCCATCCAACAATTGTTATCCGTTTTTCTGACTGAGGGCAGAGTTTGACTGAGGATGAGGATGAGAGCAATTGTAGGCCTTTCAAGTTGTGTCCAGCCCCTTCTTCATCAATTTCGTCGAGACGCTCTACCCAAGCTTCCCCATGCCTCACCGCACCACCATCAGCCGCCGCATCAAGGCTGAGAGCGACCAGATCATCAACAAGATCAAGACCCGCCTACAGTCCCAGTCCCGCCTCTGTCTAGTGCTAGACGTTTGGACTAGCAAGTTCCTTTCTTGATCCACACAATGACACAATGAAACAAAGGTCTTGTGTTACAGAACTGGGAAGAGCTGGCTAGGCTGCCTAGTCTGGTACTACTACGTGAAGGAGAAGGATGCAAAGCTGGTCGGGCTCCCGCCTGTGCCTTGCCCACCCCGCTGCACCGCCCACGCCCTCATGCATCTTGTCGCCAAGCTCTGGGTTGATACTCTGGGCCTAAGCAAGCACCAGCTGTGGCAGGTGGTCTCCGATGGAGCGTCCAACCTCAGCGCCGGCTTCCGACGAGAGCTTGCCCCCCAGTTCATCGCAGTCAAGAACCACCTCAAGCAGCGGCTTCTAGCAAAGCAGCTCAAACAGGACGACACTGACGCAGTGAAGGAGGTTACCACCACACAATCAACTCCACATTTTGTGTCATTTGTGTCATTGTTAAGGGGCCTATCCAAGAAGAGCAGGAGCAGGCAGGTGCTTCCGGGTCTGCGTCTGGATCTGGAGGTGGCGAGGCGGAAGAGGCTGAGGACTCTGAGAGCAGCGAGTTCCAGACCCCGGCAGCAGTGAGCACCAGCTCTAAGAAGCCCCGCTACGAGCGCCAGCCTGTCAACATCGAGGAGTACCTGCAGCAGCTGGCCTGGACACCCTTGGCCTGGAGGCAGAAGCTGACGAAGACGAGGATGAAGAACCGGTGCTGGGAAGCTACAGTGACCCGGACCCAGAGCAGCACGATCCGCCATGAACCAGCTCACCGTCCAAGCGACGACGAACAAGCCGGAAGGCGTCCTGAGGTTCACTGCTCCTGCACCGCATGCACCTGGTGATCGGCAACGCCGCTACCCTGTTCCGATATCTATTACCTCCTCTCTTAGTGGGCTGCCTATGCTGCCCCAGTCCCTCACTGAGAAATGTCCTTTTTCGTTTCGTGAGCAATACGTAACTGAACGAAAGCAGCACCACCAGACATA
>JASANA010007330.1:0-27390 GCA_030248095.1 Ptycholaimellus sp. GST1_10
GACATTGAGACCGGAGTCCCAGATCCAGCAGATGTGCCTCTGAACGCCTCCCGCCATGACAAGTGATAAAGAAAACAACAAAAGCCAAACGAAAGCGTTGGCCCCTGCCGAATCCGATGCCTCAACGTCCACCCACCTCTTCAGGAAGAACTGCTCAGGATTCACCTGCAACTACTGCCACTCCTTCTACTCAGTCAACTGTGATGGTGACGAGAAGATCACCAAGCCCATGCTCGAGGGACTGCGGATGTCTATTGTCCTCCTCGTCTGCACGTCGTGTCAACTATCAATGGGCAGCCAAGAAAAGAAGGCCTCCTCGCTGCTCCAGCGGCTCCTCGTCGTCCTTACCCGACCACTGGTTCCAACCCTCTTGCGTCTTTTCTTTTTCCCCTGTAATATCGCAAAAATTTAGGGCTCAGTAGTTAAAAGTTATTTTTCTCAATTTTGATAATACTTAGGTAGATGATTTGACAGAGTTAAGTAGATACTCACTTCATCAAGGCCTTCGTCACCCTTGAAATACGTTGGGGCTTAATGGAGCAAATGAGAGGGAGAAATGAGGGTCCTCTGAGGAACGGGTGTCAGGATTGTATAAATTGTAAAATTGTATAAATAGTTATAATGATTTGTATTCCTTTATAAATTGTAAAATTGTGATTTAGTGGAATGAACTTTATTTTATGCATTTTCTCCACCAAATTTCACAAAAACTATACACGTAGGCCCATATTCTGAAAGCTTACGATTAAAGGAGTTTTTACCTTTCCATAGATTTGAAACTGGAGGAATTGCATTGAACAACAACAATAAGTTTAAAATCAAACTAATTTCGGATATTTTTTTATTTAAAAAAATGAAGAATACCTCGCCTGGACTTCATTTTCCCTCGCATGCGAAACACATTTTCGGAATTGTCATAAAATTGTGACCCTAAACCATAATTTATATACCCTGAGCGAGGTGAGCATCGAGAAATATTATAACATTTTCCAATACACTCTTTGTTTTGCCTGTGTAATAGCATAGGTATCTAAAATAGGCTGTAAAGTTGCCATTAAAAACTTCCCATTTCTCACACACTTACTCATGCTCAAAATCCTTTTCAAACGTTGCTTCAACCATTTATTGGGGTCAAAATATCAGAGATGGGGGTTGGGTGTCAAAACAAAGTTTGGGTCACTTTCCTTTAGTCATTCCTTCCATTCCATTTCCATTTTGTTTTTCCGAACGCCAAGCAATGACAGCTGTATGGCGGAAATCGGAATCCAAAGCATTGTGGGGGGCTAATAGGTGAGAAGTTTGATAAGCGAGGTTGGGAGGTGATCAAAGAGTTGTAGCGTCGCCTTTCTTGCTGCAGCCTCAGTTGTGATCTCCACTTTTGGGCTGACGAATCCAGCCTCCCTCTAGGGCAGCTGATTCCACATCTTTCTGGCCCGGACTGGCTGTACCCGATCTAAAAGCGCCCTCCCACTTGTCAACTCCGCAATGGGCCAGCTTTGTCCTGCATGGATGGTTGAGCGAAGCCTTTGGGATCATCGTGTAGAGTGAATGTGTAGGGAGCATGGATGAGGGTAGAGGCTCGGTGATCCATTTCCCATAGAACCGTCCTTGTGCCAGACAGCGCCATATGAAGAGGGAGGTTTGCTGGAAGAGGGTCCACTCATAGGATGGGAATTGAGCCCGCTGCCCACCTCTGCCTTCCCTCCTGTCCAGTCTTGGAGTGCTACTCTCGCATGCCTTGAAAAGACACACTTTCATTAATTTACGTATGTGATGTTCTCAACTCAAGTATATATAACAACATGGTTTCACTCTTTACAATTTCAATATTTCATTTTTAAAAGTACAATTTCAAACACTACAGCAAAAATTAATCCATTTTCATATCGATAAGCAACTGTAAAAAAGGTTAGAACAATCAAGGTAATTTTTAAAGTATCAATATAATATAAAATCACTTAATCAATAACAATCATTCTTCAATAATTGTAAATTTATGTTGGCTTTGGAATCTTCTTGCCTCGTGAAGGCTAATATGTTGAGAATGAGCATCGCAGATTCTGGTTAACATGCATTACTGCAGCAGCATTGTCAAATTCACCACAATAATTAGGAGCGGAGAATATTGTCACTAAATGTTGATCAGCAAAGAATTCATAACCATTTTGTACCACCTGGTGTGCTCTTGCGATTAAATCAATGACCATGTCCTTGCAGAATGTTTTAACAGCGTTTGGAGCAAAAAGAACTGATACACCCCTGGGAGATGCACGGAACACTGTTTGTCCAGGTTCATAATCAGGATCTGCCCATAAAAGATCACAAAGAATTCCATGATCAGGTACTTCAGTGGGGCGTAAAATGCGGTTTAACTGTTCCCAGCTTTTCAAAGATTCGGAAATACCACCATGCATGCAAAAAATACGCCCTCCAACTAGAGCAGCAAATGGTAAACAGTTGAACACATCACCAAAAAGCTTCCAGAGTTTAATGGAAAAAAGATGACGGCATTCATCTAAAAAGCCATACATCTTGTTAACTGCAGCTGCTTCATGATTACCACGCAATAGTGTTATGCAGGATGGAAAACGAAGCTTGACTGCCAAAAGTAAAGTTATGACTTCAATAGATCTACGATCCACGATCTACGTAATCACCTAGGAAAAGCCAATTTGTTTTGGGAGGAGTGCCATTTGCAGCAAATAGGCGAAGCAAATCTGAAAATTGGCCATGTAAGTCACCAGCAATAATTATAGGTGGATTGACTTTTACAAATACAGGTTCTGCAATCACCAATTCTCTTGCCTTGTAACAAAGCTCTGTTAACCAGTCTTCTTTAATTGTTTCAGTAATGCCAGACTCCATGATAGTGGTTACCAAAGTATCAAGATCTAACGATTTGGTTTGCATGGTTGTTAAGATATATTTGTGGTTTCTGAATTCTGCATAATGTCAGTCCAATTATAAAAGTTTTAACAGCAATAACTTAGCTAATGTTGCATGTTAATACACAGGAAGGAAGGCCTCTTTACGAGTGAAGGCCCCTGAGGGCATTCTGCCTTTTAATTCACTCACTCTGCGCTCCCCCTCACTCTGCGCTCCCCCTCTCACTCTGCGCTCCCCCTCCTCACTCTGCGCTCCCCCTCTCACTCTGCGCTCCCCCTCTCACTCTGCGCTCCCCCTCCTCACTCTGCGCTCCCCCTCCTGACTCTGCGCTCCCCCTCTCTCTGCGCTCCCCCTCTCCTCTGCGCTCCCCCTCTCCTAGCGCGCACCCGTCAAGCAAGTAAAAGTAAAAATTTCCCAATCCCCTAAAAACAAGCGCCTAAAAATGGGCAAAAATTCTGCTACTGCCAATTCTGAGCCCCCCGATGAAGACGAGGAACTCACCTGTCGGTCCTGCAATCTCGTTGCCTTTCCCGACCCCTCCCACTCCAGCCACAACAGCTTCACCTGCTCCTCATGCGCCCTCCCCCAGTGCTTCGAATGCGAGCTGGGCCGCAAGCCGGGCAACCAGATCCTCAAGGCCTTCCGCCTGCCCATGGTCTCACTCACCTGCCTCCCCTGCCGCACTAAGCCCTCCGTCAAAGTCCGCATCCCATCCATCAGCTCCACCCCGAACCCTGAACTCTCAAACCGCGTCGCCAGCCTGGAGAACAAGCTGGACCGCCTCTGCACCTTCATCCTCCCCCCGCCCTCCACTGGCCAGCCCAACTCTTCCTCCACCTATGCCTCCATTGTAGGCAAAGGCCTCCGACCCTCCCAACAGCCCCTCACCCTCTCCTCCCAGCTAGCCCAGGCAAGCCAGGACAACATCGAACGCGCTGAGCTCCGCCGGTCCTGCATCATTCGAGGCATGCCATACAGCACTAACGAGGACACCACAGCCGTCTGCCAGCAACTGATCGATGATCTGGAGCTGAAGCCCGTTGTGCGCATCGAGAAGGCATTCCGCCTGCCCCAGAAACCCCAGCCCACCGACACAAGCACCCAGCCGCCCA
Source organism: Ptycholaimellus sp. GST1_10 (assembly GCA_030248095.1). Lineage (NCBI taxonomy): Eukaryota > Metazoa > Nematoda > Chromadorea > Chromadorida > Chromadoridae > Ptycholaimellus > Ptycholaimellus sp. GST1_10. The sequence continues at coordinate 3,999 of JASANA010007330.1, forward strand.
CCACCCCGTCCCCTCCCCTCATCAAACTGACACTACTTCCTGATCAAATGCACTCTGCCCTCCTCTCCGCCGCCCCTGCCCTCAAGGACAAACACCCCTACCAGCATACCTACATCCGGAAGGCAAGGCCCAAAGCAGAACTTGCCATCATCAAGGCTCGCCTCCAACGCTGCTCTGCCCTCTCAGCCGCTGCCGCCGATCCTGCGATTCTGTACAAGGTGGACTACCGGTCCTCCACCTTCCCCATCTTCCGCGTCATCAACAACGCCCGCGACAAGGACTGGAAGGACTCCGAGGCCTCTCTCCCCTCCAACCCCTCCTCTTCTGCCAACCCTTTATAGACCTGACCCTCTGCAAAATTTTGTTTGCCAATGTTCGTGGACTGAAGAGCAATTCCAGGGCTAGACCAAAACTCCAGATGCTCTACGAAATGCTTTCATTACAAGAGTTTGATTTTATTGCTTTTGTTGAAACATGGCTAGGAGATTCCATCCCCAACAGCCTTTTAATTTCTGGTTCAAGTTTTACAGTGTTCAGGAAAGACAGAAATGTGAGTGGTGGTGGCGTTCTCTTCTTTTGCTCAAACAAATTTTCAAATATCAACTTGATCCCAACCCCAGATGAGCTAGAACTGCTGTGCATTGAAGTGCGAATAGGGACCTCAGCCTTCCGCCTGGCAAACTGGTACCGCCCACCTAACTCTGGCCCCCACTACATGGATGAAAGCCTGCGCTGCCTCTCCTCCCTCTTCAACTGCAGCCTCCCCTGTGTCCTAATGTGCGATGCAAATTTGCCAGATATCTGCTGGAAGTCCCAATCTGCCCGCAGCCACCTAGGGCGCCAATTGCTAGCCTGGTCTGCTTCTCTCTGCCTGAGCCAATTTGTAGATGAGCCAACTAGGAAGCAAAACTGTCTAGACCTCATTTTCGGCACTCCTTCCTGCCAGCTGCGGGGAATCTGCATTGGACCGCCCGTTCTCCTCAGCGACCATGCTTCGGTGTCTACTTCCTTTGCTTTCCCTGGTTGTCCAGCCCCTCTCGCGCCGAACAAGGTAACCTTTCGCCACTGGAGAGAGGGCAATTTTGATGAGATGCGGGAGCTGATCAGAGTGACAGACTGGGCATTCATTCAATCTATTTCCACCGATGCTACAAACTTTTTTGACATGTTTAAGATGGTCCTAGATGATGCAATTGATCGATTTGTGCCCCTGAAGACTGTGAGCTGTGCGCTTTCAAGAAGAGAATCCCCCCGCCTCCGCTCCCTTCAACAACTTCGCCGGCGCCTCTACTCCCACCGCCACCACTCTAGGCATGCTAAAAGGCAGTACCTACGCTGCTGTAGGGCTCTAAAACGCCTCTGTTTTGCATCTCAGTGTCGTAGGGAAGCTTCGCTGCTCTCCAAATCACCCTCCCAACTCTTCCGCCTAATTTCTGCCAAGCGGGGCCGCAAATCCCACCCGCATTCCTAGCCTCCTCTCTGGCAGTTCAATTGCTGAGACAAGTCTAGAAAAAGCCGAGCTTTTCGCTGACTATTTCTCCTCTGTGTACACTGAAGACAATGGCTGCCTACCCCCCACAGAGCCTCCTCCTAGACACTGCAGCTTCAGCAACATTATGGTGAGTGAGCATCAGATTCGCAGAGCCTTAGGCAAGCTGAAACCTAAGCTTAGCAGAGGACTAGATGGTCTACCTATGTTCCTTTTGAAAAAGCTTAGCCCCGACATTTGCAAGCCTCTCTGTTTGCTCTTTGAACTGTGCCTTGCCTGCAATGAACTCCCAGACCAATGGAAGACCAGTGCTGTAGTGCCAATCTTTAAGCAGAAAGGAGACCCTGCCTCTGTCGCTAATTACCGCCCTATCGCTCTCACCTCTTCTGTGTGCAAAGTTTTTGAGAAGCTGGTCACATCGCAGCTGTCAAATTACCTTGAGAATCACTCCCTGCTTTCCTGGCGCCAGTTTGGCTTTCGGCAAAAACGATGTACTGCTGGACAACTACTAGTCAGTCTCTCTGCCTGCCAGAATGTGCTCGCCTCTAGACTGTCTTCCGATGTCTGCTTTGTAGATTTCTCCAAGGCATTCGACAAAGTGTCTCACCAAAAGCTCATCCACTGCTGCAAGTCCTTTGGAATCATTGGCTCTGCACTGTCCTGGATCCAAACATTCCTAGCAGATAGGGTGCAAGTGGTGCGTGTAGATGATGCTGTCTCCTCCCCATGTCCAATTTCTCTTCCTCTATTATTCAAGGCGGTAACTGTAGCCCTCTGCTGTTCCTGCTCTACTCTCACTCCCTCATTCGCGCTGTCTGTCTGGAAGGTGTGCAGTGCTGGCTGTGGGCAGATGATGTGAAGCTCTTTTCTTCGTCACCTGTTCTCATGCAAAAGGCCCTCTGTGCACTCGAACGCTGGGCAGAGACCTGGCAATTAGAGATCTCACCAAGCAAATGTGTAGTTCTTCCAATAGGAGCAGGACTAGGACAGACACCCTTGGCTGCCTCCCTCTGCCCCCTGCCTCTCAAACTAGCCTCCCAAATCTTTGTGTACTATTTTCCTCTAACTGACTCCTTAAAGCTCACACCTCTGCCACCACATCTCTGGCTTATCCCGTGTGGTATGGCTCGAGGAATTTGTTCTCAAAAAATTCTCCTCTCAAACCCCACAAGGCATTCTCCACCTGGGTTAGGCCAACTTTCAAGACCATTCTCCTGCATGCCAGACCTGTCAGTAACATCGTTTCTTCTCCCGTTGAATTTGTCAAAAAATCTTTCCAACGATTTTTAACTCGATTTATACTTCTAAAATACCTGTATCTAATTAGGGCACTCTATAATATTACAGATGCAGAGGACTAGGAAAGGTTTTCCAATCACAAATTCTTTGAAATATACTCCTCCTCTTCAAAGCCCTCTATAACAAAAACAAGCCCCCCCAGTTCTGACCAACCAAATTTCTGATCTCTTTAAAACAAAAACTACTGTCTTCTTATCGGTGTTAGGAGAACAAGAAGTACTCAAGGGCAGGCCTGAGAGGGGAAGGAGATAAGGGAACGCAACACAAGAGCGAAGGGTGCTGGCCTCCCTGGCGAACCTTGCTTAGTACCCGCGCGCACCATAACCACCACTCTCCCAGCGCCCCCCAGTCCTCTTCTCTTACTCTCTTCTCTATGCGTTTTTTCCCCTCCTGTTTTATCCCACACAGTGTATTTGGAAAAAAAACAAAATCAAACATTGGCTTGAATATTGATGACCCTAGTCTGATGGATGTTCCTGTAATCCTGCCTACAAACAAAGAAGTAGATGAAATCAACAGCAAAAGAGAAGAACAACTGGTAAACAGGCTGAGAAAAGAAAGTGGTGTTGAAGAGCCAGAAAAATTGGAAATGAAAGCAGTTGATATGCTGACACAATCTGGAAGCCGAGGATTTGCTGACAGCTGCATGCCTTATTGCCTAAATTGGGAATGGATAGAACTGGGGGCCTTCCCAACACCTTGCGCATTTACAAAGGAAGTCGAGTAATGCTTCGAATGAACATTAGTGTTGGGGATGGCTTGGTGAATGGATCATGTGGCAGTGTCTGGGGGTGGAGCAAAGAAAAAGGAAAAGGAGGACTACCTGCATATGTCTTAGTAAAATTTGTTAGCAGGCCTGGGCGAAACATTGGGGTGAAAGCCCAATCACTGTTGAATAAAAAGAGCCAGGAGTACTTCCAGCTGATGAGCCTGATATAGTTCCTATCTACCCAGCAGAAGCCAGTTTCAAAGTCAGTGGGCACAGTGTTCTACGTTTGATGGTTCCATTGATTCTCAGTTTCGCCATGACCATCCATGAAGCTCAAGGAGCTACATTTAGTAGAGTTATAACCAGTATTCAAACAAAGGGTGTATCTCCAGCTGGTCTTGCCTATGTAGCACTGAGCAGGGTGACATCGCTTGCTGGCCTATTTCTACTACAACTAGACCCTAAAGCTATATGCACATACAAAAATGTAATAAAGGAGATGAATAGATTGCGATCTGTTAGTGGACTTCCAACTGAAGAACCACCACGGCAAAGCAAGTCAAAGATGGAAGATTCGAGAATAAACAATCTTCAACAAGCAAAGCGTCTGGACAAAGAAAAAGTGGCCAATGCAAATCTGTTGTAGAAGTGGCCAAAAAGTATCACTGGCAGTTTTTGGGACAAGCAGTTTGGCTGAAGAAGAAATTCTTCAAGCTGAAGCAAGGTCTGCAGCCATAGAAGAAGTAGCCCTGCCAAGAGAGCTCTCAAGAAGTCTCCAGGACATTGAAAAGGATATTGTGGAAAATTTAACAAATTGGCAAAGTCCTGAAAAAAACTAGACTTTAGAAAATTTGCACAAGTGCAACTAGAAAGTTCATATGCATTTTGTAAATAAAGAGCATCTGATATATGACATGTGATTGCCCATTATCGTTGTATTGAACCTAAAATTAGGAGAGCAATACCAACAATGCCACTACAAGCATCAGCAAGAATGCAGCATGGAAGTAGAAGGACATATGCACCCCAAGTGGATGATGATCTAGTGAATAGTATGATTTATCCTGCCATGCGTGACAGTGTGACAGCCATAGAAACAACAGGGGATGGAGACTGTCTTCTACATTCCATTTCCATTCTACTTTTTGAAGACCAAAACCATAGCAATGTTTTGCAGGGATTGATGGTGTTTGCACTTCTCTCAATGGAAGAACATTTCATTGACATCCTCAAACTCTCGACAAGCTGGTACTACAATGATGAAACAAATGGACTAATTAAAGACATTCGGACAGGTCTAAGACAAGGAATTTATGATCCAAGAAAGGAATTGAAGTTTCCACCAGACACAACCAATGCTGAAAGGCAACACAAATGGCTAGACCTCATTATGGAGGCACATGGAAAGGGCATGTACTGTACAGATCTTCATGCACAGACCTTATCAATGATTCTAAACCGTGATATATTCATCCACAGCAACTGCAGAAGACATTCTGCTCCTCCAGGTGCAGAAGGAAAACAAAAATGGCTATGTGAAAATGAAGAAGTCATAGCTAGTCTCTGGAATTTAAGAAAAGCATACCGGCAGTTGTGGGAAGACCATAGGAAATCACTTGGGCTTGCGACAATAACCATCAATTCACCTTTTAGCATAGAGAGCCGCAGAAGTACCCCTATTACAATTTTCCATCAATGGTTAGAATTTGTTTTGTCTTTAGTTTTGCTAGAAAGTCACAGTTATTGCAGAGATCATTTTACTGCTTTACCACGAGTTGATCCAGATGAGCATGAGCACCTCGTTCATCCTGGAACAATGAATTTCACAATACCAGCTGACTCTGATGAACCTAATCTAATCAATCTGGAACGGCAGTTGAGTCCTATATTGACCAACACAGCATTCACTACATCGGGTTATTTGATTAGTACTGATGGAAAAATTACAAAATATTAGTTTTAGGCTCTATGCCAGAAACCCTGAGAACACGTGCTTCAGTCAGAGCGCTGATTGTCCGCCTAATGTATGAAGTGGAACGCATAGAAATCTTTTTGAGGTTTATTACTCTTTGTGTAGATAATTGGACAGTCATAAATATTTATGCATTGCAGAGAAAGAGAACAAAAAGATGGAACAGAGGCCAGATACCTAGGTCCTTTGACAGAGGTAAGGAGAATTAGAATTTCTTTAAGATTACATCTGTTTAGGTTTATTTGAAAAATGTATATTAAGGTTGTGCAAGCTGAAAAACAGTCAAGTACCTCTGTGGTTTTGGCAGAACTAATGCCTTCAGCTCCACCTCTTCCTCCTGTTTTCTTTTATGTACTATGCATGCATAACTAATGCATTTATTATAATTATTTTAGGTATATTAGTGTTTAACAGAACAGCAGGTATTATTGGCATTATTTTATTAAACTTCAATTTGATATATTCCATATTTGGCATTTGATATTGGTCCATTTGCAGAGTGAGGTATCTGGAAAGAAGAAACCTTCAGCACCACCTCAATGATAAGTAAAAAATTTAGTAGCTAGACATAATTGATAATTTGGCACAGGTGATATGGGCGAATTGCATTGGAACTGTGATTGTTTTAATTTATTTCCTCTTTTATTGAATTTTGGAGTAAACTGTAACACTGATTGTCGTTGGAAATGAGTTTAGTTCAGTTTATAGAACTGGATTGATTATTTTACCCAATCTAAAGAAAAGGTTCAGCTTGTAATATTTCGTAGAGGTATTAAAATGCATGGCTTTATTATTTTCATATTCATTCTCACCATATTCATTGGAAGTACAGTCATTAATGGAAGGTAAGAAGCTAATTGTATTATTAAAGTATTTTAATTGATTATTTTTTTGTTCAGACAAAGTCCTGAGCTTACTAAGCTGGACCGCATGATACGTGGAATGGGGCAAATTTATGAAATATGTCCTAAAATTACCTATGAAGTCTTGAAAAAGGCTTTCCAACACTATATTAAAGGGGGTGGACCTCGTCCACTCATTCCCCAAGGATGTGAAAAACAGTCTCCAGGTTAAATTTGACAATTGCTTGGCGAAAATCAATTATTATGATTTTAAGAAATGGCAATTTTCAGGACAAAAAAATTGTTCCTGTTTTGAATTTTCCACTCTAGCTGAATGATATAATGATGATTCATTCAACAGTATAGATATTTACAACCCAGAGCATGCATTTGTTATTGGTTTCTAAATTCATTTTTAATTGCCATTATGAATTGTTTTCATTCAGCTTAGGCATGTCGGTTTATAGGCGAGGCACAAATAACACTGGCAGATATGCGCCTGAAGGTTATCAAATTTATTGCAGCTGGCAAATAGCGAAAAAGAAAAGGCAGGAAAACAATAAACGTCTGATGCTGATAAAGCAAAAGAATGTCCAGCCTGGGCAATTGAAGCCAATAATGTGCTTATTAGTGCAATACCTAGTGCAGTCTACAATGCTACAGTCGCTAATTTCAATGGCGAGAAGTTCCATTCAAAAGTAAATGAAGCTATACATCACATTCGGCAAGTCCTCTCAGAGCCTAAAAAATCATTGGACATCTTCCTTATCCACTAGTGAGTTATCTTTAATTGAGGCAGTGTGTGACTTTTTGAAAATGACATTTACAGAACTCGATCTGGTTTTACACATCTATACTCCTAATAGCCACAGCAATTCCTTTGGGTATAATAAAATGATTGAAAAATATTATTATTAAGTTGACACGTTTTGAGGAATATGCTTATGTGTGAAGGGACGATGTGGCATTCGATGCAGTAAGTGCTGCATGTGCGGTCTGGGAAGCGCGGGCATGCTTGAAAACTGTCCACACTGCAACCAGCAAATAGTGTTCATTAAAACTTAACTCAGTTTCACTGAGTGATTAAATATATGCTCTTTTTGTGTCAGAATAATTTAGTTTAAATTTGACACCATGTGGGAGAAATATTTTAGGAAGTAACAGAAAAAAAGGATATATATACCTTAGATAAGAAAACAATACATTGTTTTTAGAAGCTCAATAGTCGAATCCTGAAACCAATTTACTATTCTAAGTTATGGTATAGATGGCGGTCTGGGTTTATCTGGGCACAAAGCGGGTACGGTATGGCAGTGGGCAGTTCTTGGCGTTTACACAGGAAAGTGCATGATGCAGCATACTGTAAATATAAGAAACAACACACGGATGTCTGTACACAGAAGCTAGCTACATCATTTTTCGCATGTCTTTTGCTATGCGGAGACATTGAGTCAAATGCTGGTTTAAACGGAAATGGAAATTAATCTTTGTTTCTTGGAAACACTGATTGGAGAGAAGGGATGGTTCATTTTGTGGGAAGACATAGATAAGTTTGAACTGCCTTTAAGCATTAGGTCGACCCAGGACTAATCCAACCAGCAACCATTGGAATTTCAATCGACAACAAACACGGAAAATGTTGGTTACTACTTTTTATTGGGTCGTACAGATCGCGGATTCAAGCACTGCAGCATACTCTGGAACTACACCACAGTGTCCACGATTCTACGCCTTCCTTCTTGCTCTACCCAAGTCTGCCTGCATCATTTGTTGCTTTGTGCAATGAATATGGTTAAATTAGTTAACCGAGTTACCCCCAGTACTGAGACTTCTCCGTACCGAGATATACCCAATACCAAGTCATTCACTAATTGATCTGTACTAGAATCCCCCTTTCTGCTTAAAAAAATGCGGTCATATGAAATAAATTAATAGTAAAATTGAGATAAAAAAATATCAATGTAATGTAAAAGTTTTGCAGAGCGAGCCGTATATGTTCAGCTTGCAGCGTTGCTCCTTCAAGCCAGTCTGTTTTGTGTTTTTTTTCCAACATTATTAAGACTGAGTTTACGCAAGTCTTGTGCTTGGGCAATATTGCAGTAGCTTTATTGGGCTGGCGCGAACGGAGCGTTAGTGGAGTGTCAGCGCCCAGGCCCTCTTTTCGACCCAGGTGTACGTTTTCGGGGTTGTTGCTAGATCTTAATTTTGATAAGGCTCTAGCTCAAAACAGGAAGCTTTAATCGATCCAATTCTTTTTGCATTGGAAAGAACGTCATCAAATTGACAAAAACTCGCGAGAAATCAGGAGAAAACGGCAGATTTTTAGAGAAAATCATTCAAAACCATTTGTCCGAACTCCTTATTCTTCTTCTCCTCCTTCGCATGTATTCAATGGTATTCAATTGGCCTGTAATAAAGGCATCAATCGGCAAGTTCTTATGGTAATTACATGTAATTGATATAGGCTTATTATGCTCAGTGAGGCATGAGGCTGAGTTGCCAAGTGGTTTGTTCATCAGAACTGGATAAGTGAAGGCTGGGTTCGAACCTTTCTCAAAGCAAATTTTTTTGCTTTTTAAATGAATAAGGTTTATGAAATATGTGGTACCATCGGCAAGCCAAAATTATTTTTTCTGCCAAAAATTTTGTTCCATCATACTTTTAATATTTTACTAAAAGTGGAAGAAATATCTGGTACCATTGGCAAGCCAAATGTGGCTCTTTTTTCTCCAAAAATTGAAATTGCCCTGAGTAAAAAGTCTAAGAAATACATATACGACTAGTGGAATCTGCTGAGCCACCTGCATTTTGTTTTAGCGCGCATTGGAAAGAGCCACTGTACTGCGCAATGAAACAAAATGCAATTGTCTTTGAAACAGATTCCACTAGTAGTAGATATATTTCTTAGACTTTTTACTTAGGGCAATTTCAATTTTTGGAGAAAAGAGAGCCACATTTGGCTTGGCGAAGGTACCAGACATATTTATTTTTATGTTCTCATGTTTCTGCTCTATTGTTTTAGATGACAATTTAAGGATTGAGTAAATATTTGAAAATTCAAGCGTGCAGTACCATGCAACGAGCGTTTTTGCGAAAACTTTTCTAAAATGTTCGTAGAGAACTATAAAATCAAGAAAAAAGATAAGCAGTTAGCGAGATTGGTATGTAATGAGTTAGACCCTTATCAAAAGTTTACATCAAAAATTATTTCTGATTGAAGGGAACTCAGAACGCTTACATTTGCTCTGCTGCTTGGCGTAAAACAGTTAGGTTGGTTGTATTGGCTGACGCCTAGTTTTTCGTTTGCCTCTCAAATCAAGTTTTCCAGCCCCCTCTATGGAGGGGTATTGGGCAACCCCTCACAGAAAGTTTCCCCCTCTCATGATGGTTTCCTCTCACTCCTCAAGATTTTACCAACCAAACACACCCCGGTTACCTCGTCCCCTAGTCATGATACAGGTTTGGTGAAACTAAATAGAAAAAAAGGGCGCAATTGTGTCTTGGGGGGGGGGGGAACTAGGCATAAAAAATTGACGACTAGTTAACCCTCCCCAAGACTTTCGTGATGCCTTGTTCACCTCCTCTTGTTCACCAAGAAAAAATTTTGCTTATTCTCTGTTCAAAACCATGTCGAGTATGGGATGCGTTAGGTATAGGTAAGGTATAGGTAAGGTACGTCACTATAGTAGATAAAATCTTGGGGGGAAACTTTCATGGGGGGCTTTCTTGGGGGGACCTCAAGGAGATGGTAAATCTCATGTGGAGGAAACTGGGTGTCAGCCATATTATAGATGTAAAAGGTAGTATTCTTTTATTATCCAGGCTTTTTTTAGGAATGGAACTCAGTGCACGAGAAACAGCCGAAAGTCTCCTTCTGCTTGCCGCAAAAGCAACAGTTTATAGACAACGACACCGTTTACCGCCTGCTCCATGCAAGTCCAATTCTGATTAACGGAACAAGAAATGTAAACAGGGCGCAGTACGACCTCGGAAGTAAGTCATACATTAAAATGTTGCTTATATTTTCCTATTTTTTTTGAGCTCTTACATACCAACTTTTCCGAAACACAAAACGCTGAAGAGAAACTATACTCTTAGGTCGTGGCTTGGCTGCTGTCTAATGGTGGCTGGAAAGGAATACGTCACTTCCAGCAGAAGTGGGTGGATTATCTTATTTCCTGCATCATATTTAAAGTGTTTCTTTGATTTTGAGCATTTAGTATTTCCAATTATTTTGTTTAAAATGCAGCATGCATAGCACCTCTGTCCAACTGAAGAGGCAGCTAGCTCCGTTTAACAGTTTACTTCGACAGCATTGGCCAAGCGAATTTGTAGCCCTCCGGAAACTTCCAAAAAGTCATACTCACCAAAAGTGTCAAATCTATTTTTTGTTGAAATGTTTAAAATAGCAGTTGTAGGAGCTTGTGGACGTAATGGGATGGAGTCTGCAGAGAGTTCCTGATAGCAAAGAGCCTAGGAATCCCGCTGAACGGAAAAATTCTGCCGCAAAACATCAAGAAGAGGCACAAGACCAACGTCAAGCAGCATCGAGAGATTTGCTGTGCACAGTTTGCTCTTGCTTTCATTGTTATTTTTTTACCGCGGAGCGGCCCGAAGGGCCGCTCGGCGGTGTATAGAGGTTACTAAACTTTTTTACTTATACGTATATATATATTTATCTGGAAATGCTGTCCACGGGCGAATTCTCAACGGATTTTGACAAACTTTTTTTTCCCTGAAAGGTAATAATATTTTAGGAAGATCTGGAGGGGTAGACCCGGAATTTGAGCATTTGAAACATTACTTTTTTGGGTAGAAAGGTTGAAAAATGGGGTATGCTGTAAAATGCTCAATTCTCAACGGATTTTGACAAACTTTTTTTTCCCTGAAAGGTAATACTATTTTAGGAAGATCTGACGGGGTGGAACTGATCCCGGAGCATTTGAAACATTACTTTTTTGGGTAGAACTTTTGAAAAATGGGGTATGTTGAGAAATGGCAGATTCTCAACGGATTTGGACAAACTTTTTTTTTGCTGAAAGGTAATAACATTTTAGGAAGATCTGGAGGGGTGGAACTGATCCCGGAGCATTTGAAACATTACTTTTTTGGGTAGAAAGTTTGAATAATGGGGTATGTTGAGAAATGGCGAATTCTCAACGGATTTGGACAAACTTTTTTTTTGCTTAAAGGTAATAACATTTTAGGAAGATCTGGAGGGGTGGAACTGGTCCCGGAGCATAAGAAACATAACTTTTTTGGGTAGAAATTTTAAAAAATGGGGTATGTTGAGAAATGGCGAATTCTCAATGGATTTGGACAAACTTTTTTTTGCTTAAAGGTAATTAAATTTTAAGAATATCTGGAGGGGTGGAACTGGTCCCGAAGCATTTAAAACATTACTTTTCTGGGTAGAAAGTTGGAAAATTGCAATATGCGGTTTTTGCACTGTACTACCTGAAGTCTTGAGAATTGCACAGAAGAGTTGATTTTTTTGTTCACTAGTCTTATGTGTCGATTCTAAGTCTTTGCTTACTTTTGAAATTGGTTGAGAAACCACAGACTTGATTTTTGAGTTACAAAGTATCATATAAAGGATGTGCTCCGCGGTCACCTATTGCGCTTTGCGCCATATACTTGTTTTGGGCTGACTCTTAGAACCCCCACCCCCCAAGACTTTTACCCCCCCCCTAAGGGTAGTATATTGAAAAAAAATTTTATTAGTTTAAAATGCCTCTCTGTACATATCACGGAATTCAAACTCAAGGATTTTTTTAATTAACTAAATACCTACTTTTTTAGTCCGTCTATACCGAGTTAGTCCAGACTTCTCCCCTACCAGGATTAGGGGCTTGTCCTCTACCAGGAGTACATAGCAGGCGCAATTTTTTTCAGGCTCGCGTTCAACATAGTTTGTCCTTATCGAGGTGAGCACTTTGAAACATTAATGAACTCAGTAAAGACTTACTATGTATAAGGACTAACTTTGATGTACACGAGGCTGGGAAAATTTGTCCCTACTTTATACTTCTTGTAGGGGACATTGACAAGTTCCAACTCCTGGCAGGCATTGTGCGCCATCTGATATAGACTAACTATGTTTTAAAAAAGTATGTATTTAGTTGTTTAGAAAAAAATGCTTGAGGTTAAATTTCGAGATTTGTAAAAAGGAGTATGTTAAGAGGGTATGTTGAGAGCTCCGCGGTCACCTATTGTGCTCTGCGCCATATACTTGTTTAATATATATTTGGGGGGTGTAACTCTTGGGGGTTGGATGTAATTCTTGGGGGAGGGGTGTAATTCATAGGGGGGTGTGTATGCCTTTGGGGGGTGTAAGTCTTGAGGGGGTTCTAGGAGTCAGCCTTTTTTGTATTTCATCTTAGGTCCGGTTTAAAAAGTGTTGAGAAAATTTGCAGCTTCTGACGGCAAAGGGCGAAAATAATCGTTACCTTTATTGGGAAGGCAAAAAGGCTGGTGTCAAGGCTGCAATCTTGTGCAATTTTTTTATAACTTGTATTAATTGACTGTGGCTATTTCTGAGGTTTTCTATGCACATATTGGGCGAGCTTCTATCCCGAATTTGTGAAATTGATCCCTGCTTCTCCTTAATTAATATTTTACATGTTCCAATATCTTATAAGTTTCATGCATTTTTTGCAGAAGAAATTGCACTGTTAAACGATCATGATTACTCATTTTTCAGCTCAATTCAGATGCTTTTTCAAATTATGTTTTTTATAGTGCATGTTTGCTTCAGATGTGATCAATAAACGATTACAAGGACATTAAATTGCACCAACCTTCGAATATTTGGTCGAAAAATAGCTTCTTGTGGTTTACTTTTTGGCTAGCCTCTTTTCCGAATCTCCCCGTAACTCTAAAAACGTACACTTGAGTCGAACGATTTGCCTTGTCCGTCGCGCTAGCCCAATTTATTTCAACTATTTCAGGAAAACATTTGATTACCTAATGGTACGCGTGACAGGGTTCGGTCTAATGGCTGAAACTTATGCATGTTACCAAGGACAGCCACTAGAGGGAGAAGTTATGGCTGATGCATTATATATAATTTTCGCAATTTTGGAGCTCAAACCAGATATGATTGAAGTGAAAATTTTGCCTTCCCTTAGGTATTGTCTTTCGTGAGAGTTTTTGCATTTTATATTTACAGGCTTGGAATGTTTGTGGAAAAAAAATCACTGAAATATCATTCTAAGAGTTTGAGCTGGTGGGTGCTACTCTACTTGCTATAACTGAAGATGGCAACGGTTTCTTTTTCTTTTTCATTTATTTTTATTTGAGTTTGGATAGAACTGCATTAGCGTATGCGAAGAAGCAACTGTCAGCGCCTAGGCTAGCATGTTTTGACCCTTGGCACCTCCCACCCTCCTCAAAGCAACAATCCAACTTTTGTCCCAAGACGCCGAACCCCCCCCCCCCGCCTAAATCCCCCAGTACCAACTGACTACCTTTTCCAATTAGGTGTTAAGCTAACGAAATACCTTGGTTGGATGGGGGTCTTACTCATTGGTCCTTTCAATCAATCTACTTTTGTTAATTTTTAACACAAATCCTTTTTTGACGTCAAACATTGAAAATTTTGATCGCTTTAATGCCTTGTGGTAATCTCATTTCAGAAATTTCAGGTAAAGTGAACTCTTACTCATATATTTGCCATTTTAACGGTTTTTGGCTAATGGCACACACTCAGGCCTCCTACAAGGATATGCCAGTGGAAGATCGTGATTGGCGTCAGGTTATGTTGGATGCATTTCCAATATGGCAAAAAGTTTTGAGCCAGTATCCAGAATTTACGCAGGTAAAAAGTAATTCGTCAATTATAACTTTATTTTCATTTTGACTGCGGAGAGGCTCGAAGGGCCGCTCCGCGGTCTATAGAGGTTACTAAACTTTTGTCCTCATATATATGTATGTATGTATTTCTGGAAATGCTGGGAACGGGCGAATTCTCAACGGATTTGGACAAACTTTTTTTTTACTGAAAGGTAATGAGATTTTAGGAAGATCTGGGGGGTGGAACCGGTTTCCAAGCATTTGAAACATTACTTTTTTGGGTAGAGAGGTTGAAAAATGGGGTATGCTGAGAAATGGCGAATTCTCAACGGATTGGGACAAACTTTTTTTTCCTGAAAGGTAATAAAATTTTAGGAAGATCTGGGGGGGTGAAACCGGTTTCCGAGCATTTGAAACATTACTTTTTTGGGTAGAGAGGTTGAAAAATTGGTTATGCTGAGAAATGGCGAATTCTCAACGGATTGGGACAAACTTTTTTTTTCCTGAAAGGTAATAAAATTTTAGGAAGATCTGGGGGGGGGGGGGGGGGTGAAACCGGTTTCCGAGCATTTGAAACATTACTTTTTTGGGTAGAGAGGTTGAAAAATGGGGTATGCTGAGAAATGGCGAATTCTCGGCTCACGCCTAGTTCTCCCCCCCCCCCCCATGGCCATAACCCCCCCACCATGGATGGTTACCGGCCCCCCAAGGGATGACCCCCCCCCCCCCATGAAGGTTTCCCCCCCCCCCCCCAAGATTTTACCTATACCCACACACCCTGCGCTAACTCGTCCCCTAGTTGATAATAGGTGAAATTGTGTCTTGAGGGGGGGAAACTAGTCGTCAAAACTCTTGGGGGGGGGGGAAACTAGTCCTCGATTTCGACGACTAGTTTCCCCCCCCCCCCCAAGAGACAATTTCACCTATTTTCACCTAGTTTTACTGCTGAGCCGTATCAACTAGGGGACGAGTTAGCGCAGGGTGTGTGGGTATAGGTAAAATTCTTGGGGGGGGGGGGGGGGAAACCTTCATGGGGGGGAAACCTTCTTGGGGGGGAAACTTTCATGGGGGGGGGGGGGGGTTATTGCTTGGGGGGGGGAAAATCTCATGGGGGGGGGGAAACCAGGTGTCAGCCGAATTCTCAACGGATTGGGACAAACTTTTTTTTTCCTGAAAGGTAATAAAATTTTAGGAAGATCTGGGGGGGTGAAACCGGTTTCCGAGCATTTGAAACATTACTTTTTTGGGTAGAGAGGTTGAAAAATGGGGTATGCTGAGAAATGGCGAATTCTCAACGGATTGGGACAAACTTTTTTTTCCTGAAAGGTAATAAAATTTTAGGAAGATCTGGGGGGGTGAAACCGGTTTCCGAGCATTTGAAACATTACTTTTTTGGGTAGAGAGGTTGAAAAATTGGTTATGCTGAGAAATGGCGAATTCTCAACGGATTGGGACAAACTTTTTTTTTTCCTGAAAAGGTAATAAAATTTTAGGAAGACTGGGGGGGAAACCGGTTTCCGAGCATTTGAAACATTACTTTTTTGGGTAGAGAGGTTGAAAAAGTTATGCTGAGAATGGCGATTTAACGGATTGGGACAAACTTTTTTTTTCCTGAAAGGTAATAAAATTTTAGGAAGATCTGGGGGGGTGAAACCGGTTTCCGAGCATTTGAAACATTACTTTTTTGGGTAGAGAGGTTGAAAAATGGGGTATGCTGAGAAATGGCGAATTCTCGGCTCACGCCTAGTTTCCCCCCATGGCCATAACCCCCCCCACCATGGAGGGTTACCGGCCCCCCAAGGGGATGACCCCCCCCCCCCCCATGAAGGTTCCCCCCCCCCCAAGATTTTACCTATACCCACACACCCTGCGCTAACTCGTCCCCTAGTTGATAATAGGTGAAATTGTGTCTTGGGGGGGGGGGGGGGAAACTAGTCGTCAAAACTCTTGGGGGGGGGGGGAAACTAGTCCTCGATTTCGACGACTAGTTCCCCCCCCCCCCAAGAGACAATTTCACCTATTTTCACCTAGTTTTACTGCTGAGCCGTATCAACTAGGGGACGAGTTAGCGCAGGGTGTGTGGGTATAGGTAAAATTCTTGGGGGGGGGGGAACCTTCATGGGGGGGGGAAACCTTCATGGGGGGGGGGGGAAACTTTCATGAGGGGGGGGGGGGGTTATTGCTTGGGGGGGGGGGAAATCTCATGGGGGGGGAAACCAGGTGTCAGCCGAATTCTCAACGGATTGGGACAAACTTTTTTTTTCCTGAAAGGTAATAAAATTTTAGGAAGATCTGGGGGGGTGAAACCGGTTTCCGAGCATTTGAAACATTACTTTTTTGGGTAGAGAGGTTGAAAAATGGGGTATGCTGAGAAATGGCGAATTCTCAACGGATTGGGACAAACTTTTTTTTTGCTTAACGGTATTAAGTTGTGGAGGAGGGGGGAGCTCCACGGTCACCTATTGCGCTCTGCGCCATATACTTGTTCATCCTTTAGGCTTGGAACGAGTCTGCGAAGAGAATCGGTGACTGGCGCAAAGCCACCCTTGCTGAACGAGAACTTTTGATTGAGTGTTTAATTGTTATATATTAAAAAGTAATGTTTTTGCGCGGCCGAAGGCCGCCTGCTGCGGAGGACAGGGCAGACAAAGCTTCGGAGACCGGAGGGCATGAGTGTGGAGGCCCCAGAGCGTAGCTTAGTATGAGAAGTATTCTAAACGAAGCATTGGGGGCGTAGCAATTATGGAAGCCGATGGTGAGGGAATCCAAGCATTTGAAATAGAAGAATGACAATGGCAAAGTAGCAAACAATGGCAACCCAGAGTAAAACTTGGAAGACATGAATTTGCAATTGGTAATACTCTCGTTCCTGTAGCTTAAGTGTTTGGCTTGGAAATGAGGCCGCGCATCTTGGCGACAGCCGAGAACACCTTGTTGGACATTGTGTTAGCATTTGCTTGGGCAGTTCCAAGAACATTCCTTGGTCTGGGCATATTGTTGATAGTTGCCCAGATTTCCAAGTGTTCCAACTAAGCCAAGCTATATTGTATCCTATCACCTCAATGCGCCAAACAATGAATATATTTTTTGTTTTGGATTTCCTAGTGTACAAGGAATAAGGTAAAGTATTTGCCCAAACATGGTTGTGGTGAACCGATCATGAAATTCTTTACTGCTTCTGGCTGGTGACATCCATTTTGCCATGAGCTTAAATTCCAATTGAGCAGTGTCTTGTCTTTATACTACTTCTGTAAGCAAAGGCATTCACAGGGCTTAGGCTTCAAGTGACAGCCTCAACTTCTTAATTATTTGCAGTAATTGTTTATGAATTATTTTCTGCCATGTTCTTGCTACCTTGAAAACATTCATTAATTTTAACTGTTTGTTTTACAGTGGTTTTTTGCATGGTCCATGATGGTCCAAATCCTGGTATATTAAGCTCTTCGGTTGTTTTAAGTAATTTTGCAATCTTCTTGTTTTACAATGTTTTTTAATGCTTTCTAACATCAAGATTATGTTCATTTTGGACAGAAATTTTAAATCTAATTAAGTAATCTATATTAGTAAAAAACATTAAAAACATGAAAAATGTGTTATGATGCCTCAGCATTCACAACTAAGTGATAAAGTGTACGTTGTTAATTGTAAAATATACCTTAATGATAGTAGACGGCTAAAGGACAAAAAAAGGAGTAATAGAGAAGAGGATTGCGGCCATATGTGAGGAGACTAACCTGTATGTGACGTATAGTCAATGTATCATTGACACGTCCAGATGCTCTGATAAAATGCTCTTACAGCAGTAACGTAGCGAGATTCTCTTTAGTCGGTAGTCAGCGAGGAAGGGGAAAGGTAGGGACGACAGGAAGGCATTATAGACAAGACTGAGCTGAACTCTCTTCCGTCCGCCTCACCGGCTCAAGGTCAACGAAACCGGCTAGCGATACGCCACAGTTCACCCAAATTTGCATGCAATGACATTGTGATCATGACATTGTAAAATTGAAATTATTTTTGGTTGAAATTGCATAAAAACAAATGTGGAAAAATAATTTAAAATGAGCAACATATTTGAGAGAGCTGAGAAAGATCAATTATTTCAGGCTAAAATTGCCAGCTTTTGGTATGATTTGGAGACTTTCGAAACTAAAATATGAATAGAGAGCGACATGCAAACATAACTTGGAGCACAAAAATCTGCCTGGAGCCATCACAATAAAGTAAGACTTTGCTCATTTGCAGTTCCTGAAAATTATCAGTTTTGAGCAGAGGCTGAACTATGCTAATGCCTCTCAGGCACTATGGTGGTGGGTTGAGGCTTTAGTGGTGGGTACAGGCCGGGTTGGTGTTCAGAATCACAGAATCATCAGAATCACATTCAGAGTGTTCAAATGACAGATAAAATATATATGCAATATTTTTTGTGATGTATGCAATATATATGCAATATTTTTTGTGATGTATGCTAACAGTATAATTTTCCGTATCTGACAATATCTGTAGGCTGACATTTCTTAAAAATGGATATATGAAAAATCTTACCTTACCTTACCCAACCTTAACTTATCTTACCTTAAGACATTACCCAACGTTTAGAGGGCAATCTAAGCTTTATTTTAGTTTTTTAAACTTTCGAAGAATTTCATTAGATCAAGAGATTTGATCTCACAAGTGTTGCAAATTTTGAAAATTACCGGAGGAATGGTCTAATTTTCAAATCCTCAATTTCGACTAAAGTTGACGTTTCTCTTGCACTTGATCTAATTGTCATCCATATTGGGAGTAATATTCCTCCAATTAAAATCCCGCTGTCTTCTGCAGATCTCCACTTACAGAACCTTCGTGGACTTCTTTAATGAGTGGTGGACAGTCTACAAGTGCTAGGAAGAATCTATCACGCCTGTTTGAGGTGTCCACCTGGTGAAGATGGGCGCCAGTGTGTTCTCCACAAAGGAGATCCGGCTGTCATTAAGAGAGAGAGAGTACTGCAGACAGCCCTGCTACACCATCGTCTGGCCCATTAGAGCTCAAAAGCCCATTAGAGTCCATTAGAGCTACGCCCATTAGAGCCATTGATACGCCCATTAGAGCTCAAAAGACGCTACCCAGTGGATGTGATCGAGTCATGGCGGATGCGATCGAGTCGAATGTATATTCATGGTCAAAACTGACTAGGAAGCGAAGGAAGTAGCCACAGTAAAATATGAGAGGGAGGCTAGCCCAGGCTGAGAGTATGGTCAGTAACCCGAAGGAGAAGGCTGACACCGAGTCCAGGACCAAAAGGCCTCTACCAATACAGCATTCATGTAACGTCATGTGTTCCTGAAACAGGTGATATATATTGGATAGTTAGAACATTTCTTGTATTCGCATTTAGGAGACATTGCAATTTTTGCTGCATTTCTTTCTCCAAATGATAAAGTATCTTCTGCAGATTTTGAAATGAGAACTTCATTTACTTCAGCTGCCCTTGTCGATAATGGTGGGCAAATCACACTGAGCACTGACATTGACAGCAAATTCAATTCTCAAAATAAATTAAATTCATTTGTCAGAAACCTAAAAATGGTTAAGGAAAATCACCAAAATCAATCTGTACAAGATTCAAATACTATTTTACAGTCAACTACAGCTCATTCCCCTCATTATGATACAATTTGCCAAATAACATGGAATGTACCTGCAAAATATTTCCAGACTAAGGCAAAAGAGATTGAATCTAACCAGATACATAAAAGCCCAACCATGAAGACAAATGTTGGTCTTGTAACATTGCACTGGCAGATAACCATACAACAAATGGCTAACAAATCACATTTGTCTCTCAGTTATTGCACACAAGGTATTCCTAATATGGGTGCAAAATACTCGTGTTACCTCTTAGACAAAGAAGACAGAAAACATAGATTAACCAAAAACGTTTTAAAACAACTGGCATTGCTAAACAATAACAAACTGTTTATGCGAAAATTTTTGCACAATAATAACAAAATTCGACTATGTATACTTGTTCAAGTTTCTAAAAAAGCATTTCACCCTTTAAACATTCTTGAGACACTCAAATCAATTGAAAAAAAATCTGCAAATTATCATGATGGTGAAATAGGACGTCGACTGTGGGAGCAAGCAGTTGCTTCATCTAGAAACCCGGAACAAGAAACAGAAACTGACGTTATTTTTCTTTGCCCAGACGACTCAAAAATTTATGCTCATCAATGTGTCCTGGCAGCCTTTTCTCCATCATTCAAAGCAAAATTTAGGCAGCTTGATAAAGAATGGAAAAAACGTTTAGTGATTACATCAAATGACATAAGTGGAGCAGCTCTGCATGAAGTAATTTATTTTGTTTATCGGCAAAAAGTATCCCACGACCTATACAAGGCAAATTTAGCTGAGGTTTTAGAGACAGCAAGATTTTTTGGATTACCTGAAATTTTAAAGCTTGAAGTAGAACAGCTTTTGACAGTTTTATTACAACCATCAAATATGTTTCAACTTTATAAACTTGCAATAGTTTACAATCTTCAAGTGCTTTCCAATATGATACTGACAAGTGCACAAGGAAGTTCGAATTCGCAGATGGAATTAAAACATTTATCAGAGTCTATTAAAGGAAAGAATGACACCACAAAACGTGAAAACTGTATTGTGCAGGAAAAATCGCCGACAGAATCACAATACATTTGCTGAAAGACATTCATAGTTTTTTTAATATAATAATTATTGTTTTAGTTTGATTGCTTTATATAATATTTGATTTGTCTGTATAAAACCTAAGATAACAAATCTTCACAATTATGCTACATTAGTGGACTCAAAGCAAGGAAACAAATAAGAGATGCGCAAAATCCACGAGTACATAGTGCTAAAAGCAATTTTAGTGGTCGAATTGGATTACGGTAAATCTAGGCTTACCGTAGGTATCTAGGTACAAAATAGGCTTAGTTATTAGATATATAACAGAAAGATAGCTCTGGACGGCCCTGGCGATGTCCCTGAAGCTGCCGGCGAGGTGGACGGCCTCGGCGGTGTCCTCGAAATGGCCGGCGGAGAGGGCAAGCTCCGTGGTCTGCCGGGGGCTCCTTACAGGGCTGGAGCACTGGGGCCGGAGGTCTGGGCAGCCCGTCGTGGGACTGCCAGCAGCAGTGTGGCTCCAGCACCAGCTCCTGGCAGCCGTCGGCCTCCTTGCAGGAGCGGGCGGGCTGGCGACGTCGGGGACCTCCTTGCTGGCCAGAGCGGGGCTGGCGTCGTCGGGAACCTCCTTGCTGGCCAGGGCAAGGCAGACGTCGTGGGCAGGAGTCTCACGAGTGGGGGTGAGACTGGCGGAGAGGCTGGCCAGCACTGACACCTCTGTGTCGAGGAGGCAGGGTGCAGGGCAGGCGGAGGAGGAGGGCTTGAACTCCGCCTTGAACCGAAAGGCAGCCTGGGCGGCGCGGCAGTGAGCCAGAGCCTGGGTGCCCGGCTGACCACAGCCGCAGCTCTGGGCCTGATGACAGCCCCTGAAGTACTGCAGGAAGGCTGCCAGAGAAGTGGCGGTGAGCTCTGGATCTGGAGATGGAGATCGGGCAGAGCGGTAGAGGTATCCAGGCTGGGCGTAGGGGAAGGCAGCGCGTCCCAGGCGGGGTGGGACGGCAGAAGGGAGGTTCTTGTAGGAGGGGCTGCGATGGTGGCTGGGGAGCTTGGAGGCACGGAAGCGCAGCCGGCTGTTGCGTGCAGAGCTGGCATCCCCCATCACAGCCTCCTTAAAAAGGGGCTCAGCAGAAAGCAGTTTTTCTGAAGGGCGGGCACCATTGCGGCCTAGCGATGGCCAGAGGCCCCTGGGTGCACTCATGACGGCGGGTGTCTGGTCACGTGAAGAGGGTTGGGAAGTCGCGGGGTGGCGGAACTGGACAGGCAGGCGGGCGGGCACTGTCTGCGGCCACTGGCGAAGTCTCCCAGCTGCTCTCATGCTGCAGAGAAAAGCAGGGACGAAGGGAGAGAGGAGAAGATGATGCAAGTGACTGTTCAGGAAGGGGCTTAGCAGACGCTAGCCATAGGCCCCTGTCACGCTGATGGTCCAACGGCAGTCTGCTGCCCCCCCCCCCCTCCTGGCCCGCTGCAGGCCTGGGGGGCTGGTGATGAAAGATTAGATAGCAGGATCCACTCTATCTATGCGACTGCTTTTATCTACAGCCCGCCAGGCAGGCGGCTGCACTACGTACACAAGATTACTTTCTCATATTTGGCTTTTTCTTGCAGACAATACACACAAATTGGTCAGCATCTATCCTATTCACTAATTTAAATTGTACTAAATTAATTTTGCCAAAACTAAATCATTTCATTTACTAAATCTGATTTTCTTTGTGACATTGTATTATGCGATGCAGCTGGAGAACTCCAGACAGGTTGGCTCTGCCGAGTTCATTAGTCAACATTACAAGCAACTTAACACCTGACCCACAAGTTTTGCGACTACATTATAATCTTAATCGGTTGGTAAGTTAACTTCTGGCAAAGTTGCAGGCAATTTTAATGGTTATAACAACATTACAAAGAAATTCAGGTTTGTATTGAAAAAAAACGGATTTTTTGGCTTTTCCGGTTAACACAGTAAACTAGAGTATTACAGCTAACTTCTGACTAATTTTGACCAAACGGTTGGTCATAAAATAAATGGAACATTTTACTACAAAGCCTTCCTACGCCCCCCCCCCCCCCAGTATAAATTAAAACAAGTATATGGCGCAGAGTGCAAAAGCGACCGCAGACCTTCACACCCCAGGAAAATTAGCTGCATACAGTACCAATGTTTGTTTGTTTGATTTATGTTTTTCTGGCATTTGAAATTGAATGCAATTGTTTTTTTCATTAGAATAGCTTACTGAGAAGGTCGAAAGACTCAAATACATGGTTGTTCAAAAATTTTTACTCCTCTTTTTTATATTTTAGTTTTTTCAAACTACACATGTATAGTAACCTCTATAGATTGCTGAGCGGCCCTTCGGGCCGCGCCGCGGTCAAATATCAACATTAGTTATACAATTTAATTATATACTGTACAATTTAGTTTTGAAGCATAATATTGCTTTTATGCTGGGTTTGAAGTGGGTGATTACTTTGGAAATGTTTGTTACGTGTATTTTGTGCTTTTGTCTTAGTGAGCAACTTCTCTCTCCTCCTCTACACAACTGAGGCCATAACGCAGAAAAAGGAAGGAAATACAAATACAAATGATGCAAAAGTGGAGGCTTCCAAATCAATGCTTAAATGAGCAAAAACGAGGGATCTGAGTGAGCAAAGGCAGG
>JASANA010007332.1:0-10362 GCA_030248095.1 Ptycholaimellus sp. GST1_10
TATCAGGACAAAAGTTTAGTAACCTCTATAGACCGCTGAGCGGCCCTTTGGGCCACTCTGCGGTCAAAAATTCATCTTTCACCGATGTGAATTATGGCTGCGTCCTGGAGGCTATTCTATTCTGACCGGCTAAAAATACTGGGCCTAGATCCGCTGGCAGCCAGATGGACCCAAGCTGACATCGTACTAATCTACAAGAGCCTCAGAATCTGTATTGCTAGGACCAGAGAGAATGAGGCCCCCTCAGCAGATGAACAGCAAAGCTGGCATGGACTGCCTATTTTTTCTCTCTCCTAAACTCTGGCCTTCGGGGCCGCCGCCACTTCTCAACCCTCAGTCAGGATGGTCCTCTGAGCTGGGCTCATTGGCCAGGCAGGGCGGTGAGTTTGTGGAGGCGTCTGTTGGTCGAAGTAGCGATGGGCAAGCAGAGGACTCTCCTGGCGTCGCTTCGGGCACTGCTGAAAGAAGAAGAGCAACGACAGGGCTAAATCCATTCATTCATGCAAATCTTATTTCCAACCCCAATGCCTTCCTTCACCATAAACATGTCAGTGCAGTCATCGGATTGCTCTGTGATTCCCATTTACCCAGCTTCGGTATTGAATAAATGGAAGAAACACAAAACAAACTGATGAATGCAGATGTCAATCGCTTCAAATGTCCCTGTCGCATACAACAGTAAAGATAGTCCACTAATTTTACAAACTTTAAACACAGAAAACTAAGTTGAATTTTATAAGCTTCAAATTTGATCTAAATGTCTCATTTGTGGGCAGAGTTAACTGCAAAGACTGCTCTCACGTAGTGCCTGTTGTGGGCAAAGCATACTGCAACGACTGCTCTCACGTACTGCATGTTGTGGGCAAAGCAGACAGTAAAGGCTGCTCTCACGTAGTGCATGACTGCTCTCATGTAGTGCATGTTGTGGGCGGAGCATACCGTACAATGACAGCCATTATCACATGTATAGCATCAATAAAAGCCAAAAAGGAATGGACATCAATTAAAATCAAAAGATAAAAATAAGTAATTGATGTGCACAGAAATAAATAAATAAATAAATAAATAAATAAATAAATAAATAAATAAATAAATAAATAATAAAAATTGACAATTAAGTAATATCATCCACCAACCCGACTTCTTAGGTGTATGCACTACTCTGAAAACCCATGGCCGCGTCCTCTTGGAACAGAGGGGTCCTTTGCTGGCTGACCGCTCTGTGGTGGTCTGCTAAGACGCTTCTGTAGTCGGGTCGCAGTCCCGCGGGTCGTGGGGCATGGTTCAGCTCAGGTAGTCAAGTTTACCAAAATGGGTCTTGCATCCTTCCTCTTGGGCTCAAGCCTCATGGTTCCATTGTGGCCCGCCAAGAATGCTGAGCGTGCTCCTCATCAGAGTTCACCGACGTTGGACGCAGTTGGCTCTAGAGTTGGCGTCCTACTGGTCCGTCCGGCCCTCTGCCTTTGGGTTGAAGATCTGCATTTGCTTCTCCATTGGCGGCCTCATGCTGAGTGATCAGTTCGTCAAAGGTTCCTGGGCGTAGATGTTCCATGAGGGTTTGGGTTCTCGTGGCTTCTCCCTCATAGTGTGGAGGTATGGGAGTTGCCCTTGGACAGGTCAGGGCTCTTTGGTAAGAGGGTGGGCCAGGCGTCAGTTGCGGCAAGTGTCGTAGCACATTGGTGACTGATTCGTCCAGTTCCACCACTAGAAACGGGGAGCTATACTGCTGGAAGGAACGTTGTAGGTTGTCTGGGATCCCAGGTCAGACTTGTGGGTGTGGGTGTGGGGGAAGGGAAGACATCCGTCTGGGTGGAGAGGGGTAAACTGGGTGTGGGATGAAAGTCCTGGGCGATTGATGGGGTGCACTGATGTGTGGGGGTGGGTGCACCAGGACTGTGGTTCCATTGCTGTGCGGTCGGAGGATGTTGCCTAGTGTGTGTTGGACTTGGTACGGCGTCCCTCTGATGTTCTCCTCATAGCTTGGGGGTCATTGCAGAAAAGTGAGTGCCCTGACGGGTGCTGCGCTATAAGCGGGAGTTGGCAATCCTATTAGTGGCAGGATGTTGGGAACCACTTCTCCCTCTACTGCTCCGGAGTCGACTGTAGACTGGTAGCCCATTGACAGCAGATTCCCCATTGTGTGCATAGCTCCGGGCGTCTGAGGGTGGAGCCATGGCTGTCGTGGGTTCATTGTCAGTGCTCCTTGGGGCTGGACTGGGGGAAGTCCTTGTTGAGGGGTAGGGTCCTGTGGTGGCCGCGGTGGCGGTAGTGGGCATTGCTGTGGAAAGAGGGGGCCCGACAGGGCCATGCGCGATGGGTACAACGGGTACTGGCCCTCCCAAGGCCACCTGTTTGTCGGAGGGATGAATCCTACGATGTCATTGGCCACTGCCATTTATTCTGCGGTTGCTTGTAGTTGACGTCGCGTAGTCAATAGTAGTTGATAGTGTTATTGGAGTTCTGGGTGTCGGGGGTCATCCTGGGAGAGGTTGTCCAGTTGGATTTCCATCTTGCGATGAGTGGCTCCAGTTGGTGTAGGCTTGACGCATGGGTGCTGGTGGGTCAGGCCACGGTTGATCGTCATCATTAGGGCCCGTTGACCCTTCCTCCATTGCCACTACGGAAGTTCCGTGGCTGTGACTGAAGTTCGTGTCCAT
Organism: Ptycholaimellus sp. GST1_10; assembly: GCA_030248095.1. Lineage (NCBI taxonomy): Eukaryota > Metazoa > Nematoda > Chromadorea > Chromadorida > Chromadoridae > Ptycholaimellus > Ptycholaimellus sp. GST1_10. Next base: position 2,658 of record JASANA010007332.1, read on the forward strand.
GCGGAAGGCATCACTTGCCTCGGGGTTGATCATTATGGCTTCCGGTGGGGGATGATCTCTGTGGTAGCCCAGTAGGGTGCAGGCTTCCTTGTAGAGGACGTGGCACACAGCGAGGAACTGTTTTCCGCGATCGCCTTGCTCCTCACTGGTGAGCAGTTTGTCTAGGTTTGTTGGGTGGAAAACTCCTTGTGTGACGAGTTGTTCCACAATGGAGCATACCGACGCGTTGTTGTTGGGAGTGCATGCCGGACACTGATAGGAGGCGGTGCTCCTATTGAGAAGATAGCAGCAGATTATCATGACTCGTGTGGCATCCTTCAATCCAAAGAGCAGGCTCAAGTCCCCTTGAGCACAGGTCAGACACTGGTCTCATCCACATTGGTCGCAGGCCAGTTGGTCAACCTGGTCAAATGTCTTCTGGCAGTGGTAGCACTGGGCGATGGAGTTGGGTGGCAGGGTGGACATGTTGGCTGCGCTGAGACCTGTGTCCATGGTGTGTCTGGTGAGACTTCTTGCTACTGATCACTTTCAGCTACAACAGATCCATGGTTTAGTTTGTCTCATCAGAGCGCTGGCATGTCACTGAGCACAAGTTCCTCAGCAATGGGTGGCCTAGTGGAGTGTGGTGGCTTCAGTCATACATGGCGCTAATGCGCCTTTCCCAGACAAGTTGTCCGGGTTGTGGTATCATGAGACTGCTGGGTGTTCCTCTCCGGGTTCTGAGCTGCTTGTCAGTTAGTGTTTCCTATGCCAATCTGGTGTCCTCTTCGACGCGCTAGTAGAAATGTGGTAGACTTTGCACCAGAAAGGGAAACAAAGAAGGCAGGGAAGGAGGGAGAGGAGATGGCGGGCAAAAGGAGGTGGAGGGTGGGTGGACGTGGGAGCACCGGAAGATCTGCTCTAATCTCTGGGTTGATTGTCTTGTTCCTGTGCCCGTGCTGGTCTGGCCCGTCACGACTCCTCTCAGGGTCTCTGTGAGAAGACGTAGCGGCAGTAGCTCTTGGGTAGGATGAATTGTCTCACAACCAGATCCTCCGGATGTTGGTGATGCGCCTGTTGGAAGGCGTACGTCATCCGATTGAGAGGGATCCGTTGGTTCAGTTCAAGAATGAAAGGGAACTTCACTTTTGCCATTGACCTCATGCTCCTCACCAGTTGTGCTCCTCCAATGTCTTGATGCGGGGAGTTTGTGTCGGCATCCCATGCGAATCCCTGGGGGAAGGGGCCGGTGTAGTAGAGCCGCAGCACCTTGAGGTTTGGTGGCAAGAGGCCTTCCCTGGGCATGGGAAATCCTTTGTCTCGTGGAGAGCCTTCTGGGATGCATAGTGTCCGGAACGTATGGTGATTCGTCTGGAAGTGGGTGATGGAGGTGAGCTGTGGAAGGAGAATGGAGCAGTCCTCTTCCATTGTCTTCTCCCAGTTGTCATCATACAGTCCCAAGGACTTCAATTTGGGTAGACTTCAGAGCAGCTTCATAATCTCCAGGAATTCTGTTCCAAAGTTGCTGTGTAGACGCAGTTTGGACACCGTGGTGGGAAGTTCTGGGAGGGTTTTGGTCAGTCGAGCTGTCATCATGAATGGCGCCAGAGTGGACAGTTTCTCATGCAAGTTGCCCAGCTCCAGGAGTCACAGCTTCTTGAGCGGGTGGTGTCCAGAGGCTGGTGTGAGGCCGGTCAAACGTTGAATCTGGAGCACTTCAAGCTCGGGTGGGAGCATGTCCCAGAGGGAGGATCCTGAGCTTGGCATGAGCACCCAAGGGAGTTCGAGGAAGGTCAAATTCGGCGTCAACTCCCTCAGATTCAGAGCCCTTATTTTGTCCACGTTCACAAACGCCAGCTGTTGAAGCTGAGGGAGTGGTGTGTCCCACTCTCCATAGAAGAAGGAGTTCTGGTTGGAACCAACGCAGAGGCAGAGCTTCTTGAGTTGTAGAAGATCTTTGAAGTGGAACCACTGCTCAGGTGAGGGCTCCATCCCTTGGCCTCCATGTAGATGTAGTTCTTCCAGGTTGGGTGTTAAGTGTTCCAGAGTGCGTCCTAACAGTTCCCAGCAGTGAAGAGCCTTGAGATTGCTCTTCTGGAAATTTCCTAGCAATCCTTGGAAGTACGAGATGCAGTTGATTGTGTTGGGAAGAGCGTTCCAGAACTTGGGCTTCATTGTCTGAATCCTAAGCTCTTTCAAGACCTTGGCGGTTTGAAGGAAGGGTTGCAGGTGTCGAGAGAAGTTCTTGATGCTGATCCAATGATTGGTGACATTGAGGACTTGCAGGGTCTTTGTAAGAGATGGAAGCATGAACAACTCCTTCCTGGTGGTGACTTGGAAGTAGATGAAGGGGAGACAGTGTCTCGGAGTCCTGGCATCTTCCCAGTTTTGGGACTCCCGATTAGATGCTCGTGGCCCTATGGCTCTTTGGAGGTCCAGATTTCCCATGAATAGATGGTAGGGAACATGGAGATGGCAGAGCCGCCGGAGAGACTGTGTAGGTTCGAGCCGATGAGTTCTATGTTGAGAACTCTCCACAGACGTCCCCAGGTGTCCTCTCTTTCTGTTTCTCTCCAGTTCTCCTCTTCCGTGTCTTTGGAGCTGTCCCCTGTTTCCGCTTTTTCAGTTATCAGTATCATCTCAACCCAGAGTCCTCCTCTGGCTGCTCTCTTCCTGAGGTTGTAGTTGAAACGCAGGTCGGGAAGGCAAGCACAGTCTTGTGAGTAGGCGGTGATGGGCGGTGGAAGGAGGGCTTGCATCACTGGTGGTGGAGTGAGTGGTCTTGCCGCCCTATATCCCTTGGTGCCTGGTGGGTGCCGTTGATTCATTGTAAGCATGCTCCTGGATGGGATGTATGGCTGGAGGTTGTCGACGATGTGCTGCTGGAGCGTGTACACTGACAGTAGGGGGACTGGACGCTTGCTCGCTGGGACTGGAGCTGGGACTCAGAGCTGGGCTCAGTGGGGGGTCTGGGCCAGGGTCTGAGGAGAGATGGGCTGCTGAGGGGGCTTGGCAGACGGAGTGACTGAGGCTGGAGGAGTAGCTTGCCGGGTACCTCCGATCCTCCCCCCACATCAGGGGTGGGGCCGTAGTGGAGGGGAGGTGGTGATAGTGTAGAGAAGCAGGGGGCGGATTTCCAAGCTCCTGTGTGTGGAGGCCAAAGCAGGCTAGGCAGAGGCCCATCCCTCTGGAGCGCTGGTGGAAAAACTTTGGCTTCATTTATCACCATTAGGCATTGAAAGAAGCCTCCTGTGCGCGATCAGCCAGTGTGTGGAAGAAGGGTGTGTAAAGCTGACAAATAGGGCAATTAGGCTGAAAGAGGGGGATTGTTATCAATCCCGGCGCTGAGGCAGTGGGGCGATTAGCTGATAAATGTGCGCCAGTGTTTGTAGAGGCCGCTTTTTTGCATGGAGTCATTAATCATCCGCGCATAGCTGCTCCTTGGAGGACACTTTTTCTGGAGGGGCAAAAGAAGAGGGGTGTGGTGGCAGGGCAAGTCATTAATCTCCTCTGTTTGCCAGCTCCTTGGAGGCTGCTTTTTTGTGGCTTGCGCAAGATTCCGTAGGCCTGGTACACCACTGACCTCTGGCTGTAGGCTCAGGAAGGAAGGGGAGTGATAGTGATGGCCTTTGTGGAATTGGAGAGACGTTTTCCAAAGGCGGAGCTTCAAGGTGCTGTGTGTGTACATGTAGCTGCCAGAATAGAAGGCGGCGCAGATGCCGGACTAGTTCCGCTTGATGCTAGAGCAGAGGATAGGCAGCAAGCAGTGGCAGCAGTCGAACAAACAGAGTTTGGAGGCCAGTTGGTGTTGCCAATGGCAAGCTGAAAGTGGCTGAGGCCGCAGTCAAAGTTGTCCAGGATACTGCACATGTTGCAGTCTGCAGTGTTCAGGTTCCAGTTGTGGCCGTCCAGAAAGCCATAGCAAAAGCAGCGATAGGTGTCCGGGAGCTATGCGGTCTTCAAGGACAGGCAGAAGGAAGAGGGCGCAGGTCTCTGGAGGGCCCTTTGTGGATGGCGTTGCTGTCGGAGCACAAGCAGAGGGCAAAGGCCTCAAAGTCGTTGTGCTCTCAGTTGACGCTGTCCATGAAGTAGTCCTTCTGGCCGTAGGCAAGCAGGCTGGGGTTGCAGATGGCCGGCAGGGCATGGAGGCTGCAGTGAATGCAGTCCACTAGGCTGTGCCCATGCAGGCTGCTGTCAATCATCAAAGAGTAGAGGTCGATTCTGAATCGGTCTTGCTGAGTGTCTTCCAGTTTCTGGTGCTGAGATTCACATAATCATAAAGATTAGTAAATCTAGATGGGTGAAGTCGAAAGACGGTGGCCGATTCTGAATCGGGCTGGTCTTCTCCAGCAATGCTCAAAAGTTTACAAATCCAAAAGGATTCATAAATGGTGATGGCCTGTGTAGATTGCAGCTGGCGGCAGTGAGTTTGAAAACTGATCTGAGCCGACTTCCAAACTCATGCAGCAAAGGCAAAGCTTCTGCTGGATGGCTGGTTGCTATTGACCAACAAAGATTGCAGCAGGCATCAGTGAGTTTGAAAACTGATCGGAGCCGATTTCCAAACTCAAGCAGTGGAGATGAAGCTTCTGCTGGATAGCTGGCTGCTGTTGACCGGTGAAGATTGCAGCAGGCAGCAGTGAGTTCCGAAAACTGATCAGTGCCAATTTCCAAACTCGAGCAGCGGAGACAAAGCTTCTGCTGGATAGCTGGCTGCTGTTGACTGGCAAAGATTGCAACAGGCAGCAGTGAGTTCCAAAAACTGATCAGAGCTAATTTTCGAACTTGTGCAGCAAAGACAAAGTGTTGGCTGGAAGGCTGGCAGCTGCTGGCTAGTGAGGGTTGCAGCAGGCAGCAGCGAGTTTGAGGATAATGAAATTTCAAGGTTCAAGGATAATGAAATTGCCATCATTGATGCTTGAGTAGATAGCAGGAAAACAACTTTTCAGTTAGTTTTTGATGCTCCAGCAGCGAAGTTGATTCCATGCCGATGGAGACTGGGGCTGGTAGCAGAGCACTTTGAAAACTGGCAATAGCCAATTTTTCAAAGTCCAGCTGCAAAGTCGTTTTAAGAGCTGGTCGGCTAGCAGCGGTAGAGAATTTTCAAAATCCGTTCAAGGATAATGAAATTCTGTCGACAATGCTTTGAAGATGGCATGAAATGAAACTTTTCAGTTAATTTTCAATGCCAGGCAGCAAAGTTGAATCTGGTCTTGATCATTGGTGTAGAACAATTTCACAAAATCCATAAGGATAGAGTGAAATCATTGAAGCGGGCTGGTAGTTGAAGAGGAACTTTTCAGTTCGCTTCTGGACCCATCGCAGCAAAGTACGGTGGCACTGACGTTGGCTGATGTCATCGATGACGTTGGCTGACGTAGAGTGTTTTGCAATATCCGTTCAAGGATAGTGTGAAACTTGGAGCTGCGATGTTGCTGGTGAAGATCGGACATTGAAAATAGACTCAAAGTCAATTTTCAATTCCTTGCAGCATAGTCGCAGATGCCGCTGGATCGGAGTTCTCGAGGCTGTCTCTGGCTGGGTGAAGTCCGGGCACTGCAGGTGATTCTGTCTAGCAGCAAAGCAAAGGCTGGCATTGCAGGCTGGTCTCGATTTGCTGTCCTGTCCTGGTAGATATGTGACTGGAGCCGTTGACTCGAATGCTGCTGTTAGAAGGCAGTGGCGAGATCAAAGGCTGGAGTTGTATAAAGGGCACTGTAGGCGGAAGTTGGGCTGGGCATTGTAGTCGGCTTTGTAGAGGTGGTCGGTCGTAGGGTACAGCTGAGCAACCACTCTCTGCTAAAAATTAATGATGTGGTGAATTACAGCAGTAACGTAGCGAGGATCTCTTTCATTGTGCACCAAAGGGAGAAAGTGGGGGGAATAGGAAGCGAGATATAGACAGAATGAACCAGGCACGGCTCTGCCTGCCCCATTGGCTCAAGGTCAATGAAACTGGCTAGGGAAACGCCACACCTTATGCTTTACTGGCCAACCAATAAAATTGACAAATGCCTTATTTTTCCCAATTTTAAACACATGATCATATTCTTTCTTTGTAGGGTCAAAGGTCACCTCTTGAACTTGTTGAGGAAGGTAGGCTCCTCTTATCTTTTCCCCTGTCATATCTTCCACAAATGCACCTGGTATTGGATGACCACGTGAATGATGAATAACTTTGAATACCTCATCAGTCCAAGTTCCATAATATTCCTTTTCAAAAGGAGCACGGCTTATATTAATACGAACAAAACTACCCACAGGTGGTAACTTTCGAGAAAAAAGTCTCTTTTATAGGATCCAATTTTTTAGGTATAACTATAGGATCATTACCAATATGAAAAGGGGGTAATTTTGTAGTAGAATGCTGTCTACTATTATATGCTTCTATGAACCTAGGTAAAAATTCCAACCATCTATAGGTATCATTTTTATGCCAAAAACGAACAAATGCCAAGCGCATAGTTCTAATTAAACGCTCTACTCCTGGAACGTTTTTTTAGAGGTTGATGTATAATTCAAAATATCTTGATCTTTCAACCAATCCTGTACACATTCAGAAATAAAAGATGGTTCATTATCCCAAAAAATATGCTGAACTTTAAATGGTAATTCATTTATCATAGCCATTAAACCTAAAATAATATCTTCTGCCCCTTTATCTATAAGTGGAATGAATGGCAGCAGAATACTTTGAATATGAATCATAACCAAGCAAAATATAATTATAGCCATCATTTTCTTTAACAACATTTAGCATATCAACTAAATCAACTTGAAATTGTGAGGTTTGGGCTTGTCTACAGGTTTGAGAGTTAGAGCTTCTTCATCCCATCAGCATAGAGTGAAGTGAAAGCGCAATGGAGGAAAGGTGCGGAGGAGAAGACACAACAAATGTAGTCACAACATCCAGTGCATCACCTCACACCTCCCCCCAAAAATGACTTAGGGCATTTTTCAAGTAGTACTATTGTCACTGTTGGTCAGAATGGAGTAGTTGCAGTTTGAGTTGAGGTAGGAGTTGTGGTAGTAGTTGTGGTAGGAGTTGAGGGATGAAGAAGCATGGTGTTAGAGTTGTTGAAGTTGAAGTGGAGCTGTTGTAGAAGTAGGTGAAGTTGGAGTCCAGTCTGTTGAAGTTGTAGTGGAGAGGAAGTTGTAGTTCAGGTGACTCAAGCATCAGAGAGACAGAAAGCTCAGAATACTCAGCCAGTGCTCACTTTGGACTCAGGGACCCATGGGTTTGGACTCAGGGACCATCTCAGGGTTTGGACTCAGGGACCCATTCAGGCTGGGGCTGGCCAGGTTTGGACTCAGGGAGTGGCAACTATGGCAACCTGAGGCTCAGAGGCCCTCTTCCCCCCTCACAAAGGGAGCCCACAAGGCCTATTCCCCGACTTGGAACCAATGTGAGGTTTGGGCTTGTCTACAGGTTTGAGAGTTAGAGCTTCTTCATCCCATCAGCATAGAGTGAAGTGAAAGCGCAATGGAGGAAAGGTGCGGAGGAGAAGACACAACAAATGTAGTCACAACATCCAGTGCATCACCTCACAAAACTATTCTCCACTAAAATTAGACATAATATGATTCCTTGGGTAAATACGTCAAGCTCTACGAAACTTGGTAAAAGTTGGTTGACTTTGTAAAAACAATTTAACATCCTTTATTCGAATATCTTTGTTCCCCTCTAACTTTGCCTGTTTATAAAGCGTTGCCAACTGCGGGGGAT
>JASANA010007334.1:0-26138 GCA_030248095.1 Ptycholaimellus sp. GST1_10
ATTTTTGACCGCGGAGTGGCCCAAAGACCCGTCTATAGAGGTTACTGAACTTTTGTGCTAAGGTATATATATATGTATATATATATATATATATATATATATATATATATACATATATGTATATATATACATATATGTATATATATATATATATATATATATATATATATATATACTAGTAATATAGGTCAGTGGCCGCGCTACGCGCGGCCACCTATTTAGTTAAAGTTATGTGGCCAGTAATATAATTAATGTATATCCCTTGAGTATAATTACTTTTCAGACAAAATAATTTTCAAATGGGCACAATTTTAGGCACAATAATTTTAGGCACAATGAGACCCATTTGTGCATCGTGGCATTTCCAGCCACAACACAGCATAAAAGGCTCAAAGAACTTGAGGTGTTAACACTCAATGTCGATGCTCATCTTTCGCATCTTTGGAATAAATGCTGTCGCAATCGTGCCTTGAAGTATTACTTGATTCATCACAAAAACATTAGACTCCTGGGTAGGTCAAAAATCGAAAAATTGATATCAATCAAATCATTTTTTTCAAATATTTTACAAAAAAAAACATTGAAAATTAAACATTTGATTTAAAGCAGAATTGTTGTAGCTTTGATTTAAAAAAAGTCCGACAGCAAAAGTTAAAAAATGAAGGAGCTATGATGTTTCAAAGTCAAAAAATGTCCAAAAATGGCAAAAATCGCCACATTTTCAATTATTTCACAACTTAAAATTTTTCCATGCATGGAGCAACCCAAAAAATATTGAATAACTCGTCAAAAGCCAAAAGGAGAGCTATCATATGCCAAGATAACTAAAGAATCCAGGTGGCGCCGATACCCCTCCCAAAATGGCATCACGCGTATTATATAAGATATATATATTGAATTTTGGTTAAAACTAAAATCATGCGCCAAGTGCAAGTACTATGGCCCCACGCTGCCCAAGCCCTCCGCCAGCCTCCTCCCCAACAACCGACTCAAGTGCGGCCTTCCAGCCTTCACCCACGTCCTCATCAACCAACGAGGACCCATCGAGAGCTAGGCTAACAACTACTCCAAGCCCAAGAAGCAGTGGGTGCTGCTGCTCACCTGCGCCGTCAGTTCTGCTATCCACCTGGATCTCCTACAGGCCTACTCCACGGAGGCAGTCATTGAGGCTCTATGCCGTTTCTGGGCCAAGCGTGGACTACGTGCTGGCACCGTCAACTTGGACAGGGCCACCACCTTCACCGGCCTCATGGCTGCCCTCCGCGCCTTCGCCGCCAATCACCAGCTCAAGCTCTCCTTCTCTCCATTTCGAGCGCCATGGCGGATGGGAGTGGTGGAGCGACTGGTGTCTCTCGTCAAGAAGAGTCTGTGTCCCGCCCTCTACAAGAGCTGCCTCGACGACTTTGCCCTACTCACCCTCCTTGCCGACAATGAGGCCGGCCTCAACTCCCATCCCCTTCTCCCCCTCACCGATGTCCCCAATGACCTCCAGCCTCTCACCCCCGCTCACCTTCTGGGAGGAGACGCCAGCTTCAACCTAGCCCACTACCAGACCACTACCTCTCTTGCCGTCTTCGCAACCTGGCCCGACTCCTCAGCGACTCTCAGGACATCTTCTGGAGCCGCTGGCGCCTGGAGTACAAGCACTGGTTGGTGGAGCGCGGCTTCAAGCAGCAGCGCCATGGCAAGGACTCCGTCGTCTCCCTTTCCAAGGCCTACCTCCTGGCCAGTCCCAAGCCTCGCCCGGAGTGGAAGCTGGTGCGGGTGGTGCAGAAGTACGTGGGCAAGGATGGGGTCTGCCACTACGTCCGCGTCATCAACAGCTCTGGCTACCTCTCCAACCACTCCATCTCCCACCTCCTGCCCCTGGAGGCTGAGGTGGAGGAAGAAGATCAAGTCCCAGCCAACATCGACCACCCAGTCCCCGGCAAGATCGAGGAGGAAGCTGACGAGTTGAGTGGGGAGCTGGCGGGTTCCACCCGCACGCGCGGCCTTGCCTTCCCCCTTCCCACTTCAGCCTATTATTTTTCTCCTTTTATCCTTTGTTTTGCCCCAGGCCTTTAGCCCCCTGTTGAGCCTCAGCATTTTCTTGTGGCCTAGTTTCAGTCTAGGGCCCCCCCCCCCTTTCTGTCGCCCTTGGGGCGTTCTTCACCATCTGCTTCATGTTCATGCTTAGCATGGTGATTCTTCCTCCTTTCTGCTCTGCTGTAAAGATGCCCAGGAGCACTGTTGGGGCGTGGGAGTGCGGGGAGCCTGGAGACGGTAGTCCTCGCTGTGAGAGCCGTTTCCCTCCTCCCCCACTTCATATGCTCCACGCTCATTGGTCCCCAACCTTTCCCACCAACTCCCCAGACACAGCTCGCCCACTGGGCTCCACCTACTCACTTCTCTCTCTGCCTCACACTTTTGGGAAGCCTTCTAAGAAAAGCTTGGTGGTGGAGGTCTTGTGTTTGCGTGACACCGTGACCTTCTCCGGCTTCGCCGAGCCCTCCAGCCTCTGCAAGAAGCGCGTCTCCTTCACCAACATCTTGCACACCCTCGCCAACGCCGTCGGGGCATAGGATTGCATCATCCTCATCCCCTCCTCTCCCGACCTACCACTTCCACCTCAACAGAAGTGAAGTGGAACTTTGGAACCAAAGTACGAGGTGGAGAAAGTCGCATGGTCTATGCGGGGCTAGACCAAGCTGTTCTGTGCATCTACAGCTGACTATCATCACCATAGCCGCAGTGTCCAAAGAAGTCACCATACCTTCCCCGCCTTGCCCTCCCGCCTTGGACCGGGCGTTTGGGCCCTTTTCCAGGTGGTGGCTTGGGAAGGGAGCCTTTGGCGGCCCTTCCCGCGACTCTGAGTTGCTCGCCGCAAAGAAGGTGCCTTCTTTTTGAAGGGCTGCCTTCCTATTTCCTGCGATTCTGAAGAACGGGAACATATCACTTGTTGATGCCCTGTGCTCTAGCAAGAGGCCTCAGTGCGTTATCTTCACAAATGATAGGTATTTACTTTACAAAAATCCTTTGAATCCCCTCCACATCACATTGTCCAAACCAAAGCATTCAAGAAAACCAGCCCGTACAACCGCTTCATCCTGCTCTTGGTTTGGAAGCAGGACTTTTGCTCCCTTAAAATTCGCAACATTAGTCGATTGGAACATAGGTACTGAAGTGATAAAAACCTGCATTTATGGCTTATTTTCTGGTGCCTTTGAACATGTGATTTCATAGTGCACTGCTGCCCACAAGCTGCGCATTGGAAGGGTCGAAGCTTGCAGCAGGAAATGATGTGTTTTTCAAGCGTCTGAACCCTGCTGAACTGGAGTTGTGTTGAGATATAGAACTAGAAAACAAGTTCAAACAGTGAAAAATTGAACCCAAAACAGTAATGTTTCAAATGCTAAAATTCTGGGTCTACCCCTCCATATCTTCCTAAAATATTATTACCTTTCAGGGAAAAAAAGTTTGTCAAAATCCATTGAGAATTCGCGTTTTCTCAGCATACTCCATTTTTCAAACTTTCTACCCGAAAAAGTTCAGTAACCTCTATAGACCGCGGAGCGGCCCGATTTTCTCCCGAAGTGATAGTTAACTAGGGCCTGTACCTCCGCTCGATCTCGCGCTGCTACTGGAACTATTGCGCAGAGTCTGAAAATTGGTTGGGTATTTTGCGGAGGGAAAAGAGAGGAAAAAGGGACTCTCATCTGAAATCATGTTAGAGGTGGTTGAGCCTGGCTCGCACTCGCGCTTTACCCAGCATTCGACGCTATGCCCAGTCAGTCTGAGTTATGTATAACTGGTACCAACGGCAAGCCAAAAATAAGCCTCTTTTCTCCAAAAATTGAAAATACCTCAAATGAAAAGTCAAAGAAATAAAATTACTACTACTGGAATCTGCTTGGACAATTGCATTTTGTTTTGGGCGCACAGTACAACTTCTCTTTCCATGCGCGCCCAAAAACAAAATGCAGATGACGCAGCAGATTCCAGTAATAGTAATTTTATTTCTTTGACTTTTCACTAGAGACATTTCCAATTTCTGGATACAAGAGGCTTATTTTTGGCTTGCCGATGGTACCAGTTATTTCTTCTACTTTTAATATGCTATATGAAAAGAAAACAAGGGAAAAAATTCGTACTTGGGAGGATTCGATCCTAGTCATAACTAATTTCGGGACAATCCACCAGACCACTTGACCACACATCCTCATGACAATTAGTATCTATTTAAGCTTTATTAATTGTATATATAATCCAGCCGCATGGCCGAGTGTACCCTTTACTGTTGGCCAATTGAATACCTACTATCGGACATTGAATAGATGCAGAGAAGAAGGAGGATAAGAAGGAGAAGAAGGAGTTCGGACACATGGTTTTGAACAGTTTTCTATTGATTGCTGCAACTTTTTGGCAATTTCTCGCGAGTTTTGGTCAATTCGATTATGCCCTGTCCATTGCAACAAGAATGAGAGCCATTGGAAATTCATTAAAGGAGCAAGCGCCTTATCAAAATTAAGATCTAGCAATAACCCCGAAAACGTACACCTGAGTGGAAAAGAGGGGCTGGGCGCTGACACTCCGGTAACGCTCCATTCGCGCCACCCCAATATATTCAGATTACCAGTAGGGGCAATGGCTAGAGCTGAGAAGAACATAATATCTACACCCAATACCTTGTCCACGTGGCCCTGAGTTGGGGGCCACTCCTTATACGGGAGATCAATGACAGTACTTTACATAGGCAGTCTTGCTCTAACTTTTTACCTAGCATTTGATGCGATGCCCATTCGGGCTGAGCTAATTCCCTATAGTTTGAGATATAGGAATATGTTAAAACAGGATAGCTACTATAGGTACATTGAAATGGTAATTATGGTATTTTTATATGGTCAATTCATTGAAATTGTATTTAATTGAACAGTTCAAAAAAGTTCCTTGACAAATTCTTGGCAAATCCCATAATTTCTACCTACACTCCAATACATGTGTAGCCTCAAAGAAATATTTTAAAAATTATCAACAGCCATATGAAATTAAAATCAAAGCAGAAATCTTGCTTTGTATCCTTTGCTATTAGGATACCACTTATTTCGTAAAGTTTATTTCTACAGTAGCATAAAGGTACATAACTGGTTTAAGTGCCATACAAATGATAGCGTAATATTATCATAGAAATCATCAAGAAACCATAAGGATTTTTCTAATTTGCAGTTTCAGTAATTCTAAGATATTCAGTGAGGTACTCTTCTGCTGGTTATCCCTTATTCAAAAACTTAGAACCAGACCATGTAAGGAAACGCTGTACAAGGCTCGATTCCTTACCGAATCTTTGCATAACCACAATCTTTCGATCAGATTCATCTTTGAAATATGATGCAAGCTCTTCAGCAGATATGCCCTTTTCTTCACAAACAGCAATGACTAGTGATATGTCCAGGCGTGATTCATGGATTGGCGGTATTATTTTAGGGAGATTTTGAGACATTTGTTTCAAGTTGTTTTTCATGACATTGTGCTGAAGGACAAATATCAATATGGAAAGACAAGCAACAGTAAAAAGTGCAACTGAATTTATGGCAAGAATTGCAACAGCCAAATGTTTAATTTGTTCATTATTATGTGTCATTTCAGATTTATTTTAGAATGGGTTTCTGACACATTTAACACATGCATAAGTTTACAGGGTGTCTCGTGCAGTTCTTGTCACGTCTTTAAGCATCTCTCATTTCCGATGAGAGAACTCTCTGGGGCTCTCAATTTATAGGAGGGTAACCCCAACCCTGGTCAACGTTTGTGGAAAAAATTAAGCGGAAATATGCTTTTATGAGGGAGAAATTAAAATTTATGTAAATTCACTTCCAAAAAATGGTTGCCATTTTTTATTGCTTGAATGGTGGTTCATAATCTTTGCGCAGATTTTTGCAATGCAAAATTTGTGCTGTTAAATATATTTGTGGCCATATAGTCACACCAAAAACAAAAGAAAAAAGATGCAACCAATTTTGAAATCTACCAAAGGAGCTATTGTGCGTCTTCATCAGTCTGGCCAGACGAATGTTCAAATTCGGCATGCACTCTCTCATCGCTCTTTGCTGTGGCAAGGAGTGGATTACGTGATCAAAAGCCGAGGGAATGCTCCATCTGGGGCCTCCTTCCGCTCCAAATCCCACGGCAATACTCAAGGAAACCGGGTCCACACCCCCGCCCTGAAAAAGGCCATACTCGCCAAGATCGTAAGAAACCCCTGAGCATCCATTCAAGCACTGACCAAAGCTCGCAGAGTTGGTGTGGAGACAATGCAGTGGCTGGTGCGAGATGATCTGGCTTTCAAGAGCTATCGATGCCCGAATTTCCACTTCCTGAGCGATGACCAGAAGCAAAAACAATACCAGTATATGACCCAGCTCATCAACCGTTTTAGAAGAGTTGGCCTTGACAGTTGTCTTCTCTGATGAGAAAATCTTCAAACTTCAAGTGCTCCACAATGCCCAGACGTCCAGGGTTCTAGCCAGAACCAAGAAGAGTCATATCAGCCACCAACACCTCAAGATTCTTCGGCATCCAAAGCCTGACTAAGATCCATTATTCCTTCCTCATTTTATCCTTCCTTTCTCATTGACCGCGAGAGCTGATCGTGCCCCAGACCATCACCTCAATCACTTTTTTGATTTTTTTTTGAAATGAGTGACTAAAAGGAACTGAGTCAGGCTTCTGATGCCAAAGAATCTTGAGGTGTTGGTGGCTGATTTGACTCTTTTTGGTTCTGGCCAGATCCTTAGCAGTGCAAATTTTGTGTTGCAAAAATCTGCGCAAAATTTATAAACCACAATTCAAGCAATAAAAAATGACAGCCATTTTTGACCGCGGAGCGGCCCGAAGGGCCGCTTCGCGGTCTATAGAGGTTACTAAACTTTTGTCCTCATATATATGTATGTATGTATGTATTTCGGAAATGCTGGGAACGGGCGAATTCTCAACGGATTTGGACAAACTTTTTTTTTCCTGAAAGGTAATGAGATTTTAGGAAGATCTGGGGGGGGTGGAACCGTGTTCCAAGCATTTGAAAAATTAATTTTTTGGGTAGAGTGGTTGAAAAATGGGGTATGCTGAGAAAATGGCGAATTCTCTTAACGGATTGGGACAAACTTTTTTTTTCCTGAAAGGTAATAAAATTTTAGGAAGATCTGGGGGGGTGAAACCGGTTTCCGAGCATTTGAAACATTACTTTTTTGGGTAGAGAGGTTGAAAAATTGGTTATGCTGAGAAATGGCGAATTCTCAACGGATTGGGTCAAACTTTTTTTTTCCTGAAAGGTAATAAAATTTTAGGAAGATCTGGGGGGGTGAAACCGGTTTCCGAGCATTTGAAACATTACTTTTTTGGGTAGAGAGGTTGAAAAATGGGGTATGCTGAGAAATGGCGAATTCTCAACGGATTGGGACAAACTTTTTTTTTCCTGAAAGGTATTAAGTTGTGGAGGAGGGGGGAGCTCCGCTGTCACCTATTGCGCTCTGCGCCATATACTTGTTTGGAAGTGAATTTACATAAATTTTAATTTCTCCATCATAAAAGCATATTTCCGCTTAATTTTTTCCACAAACGTTGACCAGGGTTGGGGTTACCCTCCTATAAATTGAGAGCCCCAGAGAGTTCTCTCATCGGAAATGAGAGACTCTTAGAGATGTGACAAGAACTGCTGCTATGCTTACACCCTGTACTATCACTATTCGGCGAATGCTTTTTCTTTTCTTTTCCATCATTTTCCACTCCAGTTGAAGGCAATGACATAAAATTAATGGCTAACAAAAAAGGCTGGCTGCGGATTTGCTTTGAAATTGAAATTTATTGTCAGTAGCCTGCCCTGTTCGAGTAGATCTTGAGTTATAACAGTTTGAAATCATTCGCGGATAAATCAGCCATATATCCTCCCATTCCCCATTCACCCTTCATTGCATGCCCTGAAGGGCAAGCTCCTAGCACTTTTGCGCTTGTGGTAATACGCTGCTATTTAATCGTTCTGAGTCTGAATATCCTTCCATACTTACAGACCTAATTTTCATGCAGTTTTATTCGCTGTAACTTCAGTTACATCACTAATCTTGGAACAGTAATAAGAAATATTGTGTAGCTAACATCCAGTGAATTAGAAATATTTCCATAAAATTCTTAATTGGCTAAAATCTAAGGGCGCAAATCAACATATCTAGCAAAGCATGATTTCGAGCAATTCAACTTTATCTAGAGACAATCATTCATATTGTGATGACATGATGAAACACGTTTGACACCAGATGCCGCATTTTCATAAATAAACAAGTATATGGCGCAAAGCGCAATAGGTTAACAACGCGCGTCTCCTTCACCACCATCTCGCACACCCTTGCCAACGCCGTCGGAGCATAGGATTGCATCACCCTCATCCCCTCCTCTCCCGACCTACCCGACCTATCCTTTCTGAAGGAGAATGGGAAATTGGATATCTGAGACAGGAATGGCCAACAGGGCATCTGTCATCTGTCATGCTCAGTAGTATTATAACAGAAGATCCCACCGTTACCGGTGTTGGAATGGGCATGCGACACATTGATAGTTAGACCATGTAATAGAAAGATGGGAAGTAAGTGCGGGTGGTAGATAAGTTGAGAATTGAAAATGGCATAAGCCTTTTTAAGACCAACAATCCCACAGTCCTTCATTTCTCTAAGGAGGAGATTGCAATGGGAACCTGTGCATGGGCTTTGTATGAGGGATTGAGTTAAGTGAAGTCATCATTAATCAACTGCTGGCAACCACAAATGATGGTGGATGTGCCATCTCTGAGCATAATTTACAGAAGCGGCATCTAATTACCACGTTGCATTTTTCAAATGTTATATATCAAAATAAAAAAAGGTTTTAATAATAAAATATTTTTTATAATACAATTGACAATTGATTTAACAACAATTTAAAACGATTTGAAGCAATTCACAATACTATTTAAAAATTAAATATGAAATTCCTGTCCATTAAATTTGAAAATGTTAAAAGGGAAGTTGTTGATAATTAATTCATTGTCTGCATTAATGTTAATGGTAAACGCTTTTTCTGATTTAGGCAGTTCAGGTAAGATTAATTCAACTCGAGCTCTTAAGAATGGCTTTTCTTGAATCACTTCTGATGTATCATATAAACCTGACAATTGGTCAACTGATCCAACAGGCCATATTTGTCGGCTGCATGTACTAACATTGTTATCATTTGCATTAGGCCAAAGATCATCCAGACTCTTTGAGTTGGTAGCATATTTGAATTTTGATCTAAGGACACTAGAAGGTATTGTACATGTGGCATCATCAAGAACATATTTTGGGTCTGGAACAGCAGAGCCATCTTGCCATATATTGTCTATTTTAAGTGAGTAATGATGCGGATAAACATGAATATTATTCATTTTGGTTTCTTCATTTTGCCCTTTGAGGAGGTTGATTGCAACACCATCAGTTTGACTCCGCATATTTGTAAAGGTTTTCTTACAATTGAGGCAATTTTGACAAGCTTGCTGTGCACTTGAAGATTTCATTGTATGATGTTCAATTAAAGAAAATAACCGATGATTTCTGATATACATCCATATCAAACACTAACTTAATAATTGGAATGGAAATTGTACAAAAGTACTCATAGCATTGCGCAAGCAAAACAATTGACTAAAAGGACCACACTTTGCAAAGCTCCAAATCGAAATGACAGAACTACTGACCATCCTTGCGGATCCAAACTGAACACTGGACCACACTGTGGCTAACTCCAAAACAGAATGACTCAACTACTAACCATCATTGTGGATCCAAACTATACACTGGACCACATTGTGGCTAACTCCAAAATGGACTGACTGAACTACTAACCATAATTGTGGATCCAAACTATACACTGGATCACAGTGTGGCTAGCTATAAAACGAACTGGCTGTGAGAAGTAGCGATTCAAATGTTAATGAGAGATGGAGGCGGGAATTACTCCCAAACAATGACCCTTTTTCTTCATTTAGACGCACATAGTATTGTCTTTTAACCAGCCAGGACCTAAGAATCCGAACATGGTGCTCTCGAGCTACCTCAGCAACCTGTTCCAGTAACAATCTATGTGAGACTGTGTCAAAAGCCTTTGAAATATCCAAGCTCACCATATAGGCAGGACCATTGATTTGTGAGAGTGTATGTTGGATAAAGAGGTGTGCGTCATTAACTCCACTCTGTTTTCTGAAGCCGAATTGATTGTCTCCAAACGTGAGCCATTCTTGGAAGGTGTCTAAAAGTAGCCTTTCCATTACTTTACCTAGAATAGAAGAGCATGCTATTGGACGGAAGTCAGAGGGCCGTATTGGTTTAGCAACTTTTGGAACAGGCGTTAGACAGGCAATTTTGAAACTATCTGGGAAAATTCATTTTATGTACAGACGTTGAAACGCTTTCGTAGCTAGGGGTGCAATCATAGTTTTGCATTTCTTTAGAAAATTAGCAGGTATTCTATCTGGACCCCTACCACTAGAGTTTTTCATTTTCTTAAATTTGCGATAGACATTCACTTCTGAAAATTCTGTTGGGATTACAATTGCACTCTGGTCAGCTTTTAACAAGAGACTCGATGTGTCTCCTAGCCATGGGGTGGAGTCTAGGCCATCTTTATAGACAGGGCAGAACTGTTTTGTGCGTGCTTGTATAATTCCGAATGTGTCCGTGAGGGTGCTACCGTCTATTCTGATAGAAGTTATTACTACCTGCTTTATTTTACATCCAGTGAAGTATTTTAGTTCTTTCCAAATGTCCAGACTACTATTGCAGTTTTGAAATTTGGCGCTGAGATAATTTCGCTTTGCCTTTTTAACTTTATGCCTCCTCCTTTTATTTAAAGCCTGCAGAGAAAGATGTACTTGATACCTTAATGGATGTCCTTTATGCATGAGATCATTTAAATGACTCCTCACTTGCTTGATTGTTTTGCTTAGGTGAAGACATTTCCTTGTCATCCAGACATTTTTATATTCAGAGCGCATTTTCTTTAAGGGGCAGACACTATCAAGTATTGCTAATAGCCGAGTTTCCAGATTTTGAAGTGCATTCTCACCACATGAGCTTTCTATAATTTCTTTGTTTAGGTCTTTCTGGGCATCCTCAAGCAGTATTAGTAAATCATCCACCTTGCCATGTTTCCATATTCTACATTCAAAGATGTTATTGACATTTGTTTTGGAGTGCTTTGGTGCTCAGTAAGGGAGACATGTGTTGCACGGTGTCCCGTTTTGGTTTTTTCAAATATTGGGCCAAGACCATAAATCAAATCCGGCTGCTTACTGTTGCAATAAACATGATCAATTATTCGTCCAGAGAATGCATGCCCATGGGTGGCCTTATTAATTAACTGATTCAGATCTATGGATGCATGGCGTTCTAGGAAGCTGTTATTTTGCGGGGATTTAGCACATATATTGACGTCGCCACAAATTACAGTGAGTACAACAGGGCTATACTGCATTTCCAGGTAACTGAAGTAAGTTTCTTTCCATTGGGTTTTGGCTGTAGGTGGTCGGTAGATATTTATTATATCAATAGGTGATTTCCCCAGAATTGTCATATGAATGAGTTCCAAATCAGGGTGATCCGCACGTAAAGTGTATCTTTTGTTATTTTTTTAGATAGATTGCAGTGCCACCTCCATTACCACTTTTCCTCTCCTTGTGGATGAAATTATAGCCTTGAATTTGTTGTTCATTCACAGGTTTACCCTGTTGCAGTCTTGTCTCTTGTATCAGTAGGGCTAGCGGTTTGTAAGTTGATAGAAAACAGCAAACCAACCCATTTTTGACCGCAGAGCGGCCCGGAGGGCCGCTCCGCGGTCTATAGAGGTTACTCAACTTTTGTCCTCATATATATATATATATATTTCTGGAAATGTTGTCCATGGGCGAATTCTCAACGGATTTTGACAAACTTTTTTTTTTCCGGAAAGCTAATGCTGTTTTAGGAAGATCTCGAAGGGTGGAACCGGTTTCCGAGCATTTGAAACATTACTTTTTTGGGTAGAAATGCCAGAAAATTGCAATATACCGTTTTTGCGCTGTAGCACATGTAATCTTGAGAATTGCACAGAACACTTGAGTTTATTTGTTCACAAGTCGTATATAACGATTCCAAATCTGTGCTTACTTTTGAAAATGGTTGAGAAACCACAGACTTGCCCTCTTGAGTGACGAACTTTCATGCATGACAATAGCATCAATAATTCGTAGCAGCTGAACGGCTGATAATTGAACAGAACACTTGAGTTTTTTTGTTCACAAGTTGCATATAACGATTCCAAATCTGTGCTTACTTTTGAAAATGGTTGAGAAACCACAGACTTACCCTCTTGAGTGACAAACTTTCATGCACGGCAATGGCATCAATAATCAGTAACAGCTGAACGGCTAAGAATTGAACAAAGGACTTGAGTTTTTTTGTTCACAAGTCATATATAACGATTCCAAATCTGTGCTTACTTTTGAAAATGGGTGAGAAACCACAGACTTGCCCTTTGGAGTGACGAAATTCCATGCATTCATATTGTAAGATGGAATGTGGTGTGGTACGCGGTCACCTATTGCGCTTTGCGCCATATACTTGTTTCCACACAAGCCTTTCAGATTTACACTTACCACAGTATCGGATAGTTTGTGGCGATCTAGGGTGCAAAGTGTATCAGATAATTCGTTGTCCAAAGGAAGTTAAGTTAGTTAAGTTTACTTTGCATTCTGACCCTGGCACATGTTCTGTTAGAGGTTGCCCTTTAACTTGTAAATGATCTTCGTTCCTATGTATAGGAGAGGTATTTGACGTTGCAGACCTGGAATGGAAATAAAAGCTAATTTCACTATCTGAGCCAGTGTTATTATCTCTCAAGCCATCGCTTGCATTCAGAAGAATTGAAGACGAATCAGGGGCAGTTGACCTGGTTTGCATGTTGAAGCTGATTTCACTGTCGTAACTATCATTCATAACAAAGGAGGCTCGATCGAAGTTATCCTCAGCCCTTGAGCAAGGTTCTATTTGACTGCTGAATTCAATTGAATGGTTTGTGCTATTATTTTGTGTTTGCTGGTCACTTTCATTAAAAGATGAACGATAAGTTGCCTAAATTGAGTCACTTTCGAAAGTTTAAACATTCCCAAACATGATATAAAGTTTTCGAAGAAAGTCGAAACTAGAAGCTATTGAAGATTGATCCAGCATGTTAAGCTCAACACATTCTGACAATAGAGAGGACATAAAAGCAGCATTATTTAAACTGAACACAGAGCTTTTCCAATTTTGGTCGTATATGAAGGAGTACACTGTTGCCGGGTTCATTTATGGTTGACTACGGATTTTCAGGGCAAATTTTCAGTCTTCGCAGTGTTCACAGTGTTATAGTTATGCAGTGTTAGTTTAAGTGCGTTTGAATACCGTGACAAAGCTTTCAGGGTGTCAATGTTTTGATTTATATGACAAATGTTTAGATTTTTTGACAATATATATATGTGTGTGTCCCAGGCCCGTACTCCGCGGTTTTTCAACGAAATTGGCTGATTTTTTGCATGAAGGTCCGCCTAGGCAGTGCCTCGGGACTATTTTTGATGCTTGGCGTAAATTTTTGATTTTCGCCCAAAACTCAATTTTTTGATGTTTCAAAATACGAAAAATCCTAAATCACTGGTTTTTCAATGGAATTAGCTGAATTTTGGCAGATATTTTTGCCTTCTCTACCAGCAATTAGCATTCTCCACTGCTCCCATTCAAAATTCGGCTTATATTCAAAAACGCAACAGTCAAAGAACTTCACCACCCTTCTCCACCAGCACTTTTCTTTGTCCACCTACAATTGGCCTTCTACACTGCCCTAATCAAATTTTGGCCAAGATTCAAAAACGCTACTGCCACAGTAATTTACCAGCCTTCTTCACCAACAATTTGGATTCAAAAACGCAACTGCCACAGTAATCCACCAGCCTTCTCTATATATGTATATATTTCTGGAAATGCTGTCCACGGGCGAATTCTCAACGGATTGGGACAAACTTTTTTTCCTGAAAGGTAATGCTATTTTAGGAAGATCTGGAGGGGTAGACCCGGTTTCCGAGCATTTGAAACATTACTTTTTTGGGTAGAAAGGCTTGAAAATTGCAATACACAGTTTTTGCGCCGTAGCTCCTTTAATCTTGAGAATTGCACAAAAGACTTGAGTTTTTTTGTTCACAAGTCGTATATAACGATTCCAAATTTGTGCTTACTTTTGAAAATTGTTGAGAAACCACAGACTTGCCCTCTTGAGTGACAAACTTTCATGCATGACAATAGCATCAATAATTAGTAGCAGCTGAACGGCTGATAATTGCACAGAAGACTTGAGTTTTTTTGTTCACAAGTCGTATATAACGATTCTAAATATGTGTTACTTTTGAAAATGATTGAAAAACCACAGACTTGCCCTCTTGAGTGACAAACTTTCACACATGACAATATCATCAATAATTAGTAGCAGCTGAACGGCTGATAATTGCACAGAAGAGTTGTTTTTTTGTTCACAAGTGTTAAATAACGATTCCAAATCTGTGCTTACTTTTGAAAATTGCTGAGAAACCACAGACTTGCCCTCTTGAGTGACAATCTTTCATGCATGACAATATCATCAATAATTATTAGCAGCTGAACGGCTGATAATTGCACAGACGACTTGAGTTTTTTTGTTCACAAGTCGTATATAGCAATTCCAAATCTGTGCTTACTTTTGAAAATGGTTGAGAAACCACAGAATTTTCTTTTTGAGATGCAATGATCACCTTCACAGCAGAATTTTTCCTTAATTTTTGGATTTTACTACATGTGGATGTGCAAGCGCTCCGCGGTCACCTATTGCGCTTTGCGCCATATACTTGTTTTATCCAAGAATTTTTGGATAAAACACTTCAATTCGTTGAATTCATAGCGCATTCTATTTCCAAGCGTGAAAATAGGGATTTATAAGGGGAAAATACTGACCACAATTTTCAGTCATGTTTTTCACCCCTCTCCCTTTCACCATGGAGGTGTATTTATAAATGGAGCGATCACTCTTTAACATGGGGAGGGGGGCTAAGTTGCAAAACTCCAAAAGTTATAACACAGGGGGTCGAAAGTGACCTTTTGTTGACGGCTGCTGTATGTCGTAGGAAGCACCTACAGAGACGTTCTTGGGCTTAAAAAAATGCGAACGAACTGATCCATTCAGATCAGCCAGCAGTTATTCTTTTTTTGTCAGCTATAAACGTTCCTCTGTTTAAACTGGATCTGCATTTTGGGAGTTCTAAACAGTATGCTCGTCGGCTAACCAGAACGTGATGTTTCAGCTGATTAAAACAATTACATAATTAAAACGATTAAAACAAGCTGGTCAGAAACCAATTAATTTTGAATTATTAAAATCATTAATAGTGAAATGAAAGTACGTTTGCTCAATAGTGCTAGTTGCTACACTCAATTAACCCAATTACCAAATGAATTGATGTTACAATAAAATATATATTCTTTAATTATAATACAAAGGAGTTTTGCAACTCACTTTAATATGTACAGGTATATAAAATGAGTGCTCAATATATATAACTCGCTGAGGACAGCCAGGTGTTTGCTTATGTATTCATTTGGTGTGGCTGTAATTTGGCCACTGGGTGGGGGTTTCTATAAGAGTCATAAGACCACAAAAGAGGCTAACGCATGAAATAAGCTGAGCACCTGTGTAGCGGGACCCATGCAGCCCAAATTCCAAATTGGCTTTGAAATTTAATAGTTTTTAGCATTCAAAATAGACACTTTGTTGAGGCTTGGGTTTGGCTCAACATGGTTGCAGCACCTACCCAGCCTTAGCTTCCCTGTCGCACTTGAAAGTGATACTATTTTTGGGTCATTTTCTAGTATAAAAGGAGCTGGATTCAGCCAGTCTCCACTGTCTTCAGTACTAACAGCAATTCGCCCTCATCCTACGCCAGATAAAACCCTATGGAAGATCACGGCCCTGTACAATGATACCAGAGAGTTGGTCACCTTCCGCTGAGGGGTGGAGAGCTGGGCCATCGGCATGGCCAGCTTCTTTCCCCATGCCTTCATCACCTTCGCCGCCAGCGGTCTGATCAACCGCATCTACAGCAGGGATGTCGGCGACCTCGTCCCTTCCATCCCCTCTCTCCTCAGGCATGAGGCAGAGAAGGGGAGGGGTTTGCTAGGATCCGCGTCATGGAAGAGGACGGCGAACTGGTTGGAGTGGTTCTCCTCCAGCCCGCCCATCTAGTCCATGCACACGCACTCACCCAAACTCCCCACCCTCTCTCCCACCTCCAACCCTCCTCCATGCTTGCTCGTACAAGTAGTGGAGCATGGTGGAGGGTGGAGAGGAAGAGTTTGGTGAAGTTGATGATCAGGTGTCTCTAGTGCTTGGAGTTGCAGAAGCAAACCTTGAGCAAAAGTGAGAAAGACTAGAATGAGTCAGCAGTGGTTGCCAGAGAAAGGCTTCGGTCGGGGCAAGCCAGTCCAGGGCGGCATGCAGGTCATCCACGCCGCTCCACAGGACTCACCCATGTCTCACCGCAGCCACAGCCCACTGGAGGCCAAGAAGGCTCCTGAGACGCAGAAGAATGTCTTCTCCGGTCCGCCTCTCCTCGCAGACCCCGGGAAACGCTGGGCCCACGTAGAGGTGGGACAGACGCCAGCGCAGCAGACGCCCTGGTGGGAGGAGGGAAAGAAGTGAGAGTGGCCGCAGCCGCCGCCGAAGGTCAAGTCCATCGTCTGGCTCAACGACATCTACAAGAACGGCAAAGAGGGCGCATTCATGTTCCTCCGCATTGACCGCGACGAGCACGGCATGGTCCACTACCATCGCAGCCTGGGCCCCATCCCACCCACCTTCCCAGAGGGGAAAAAGGGGAAGCACATCATCATCCCAGTCACCGACTGGATAGGACCCTTCCCTCCAATGGGGGGTGTGGAGTGGGTGAACAATGTATTCCAGGACTTGAAGGAGGAGAAGAAAGTGGTGTAACTGAGTGACTTCTGGAAGGATGCCAAGGCCAGCGCCTTCCTCTTCCGCCCCACCCTGCACAAGAAGTGCGGCGGGTACTACTACCACCCTTCTCTCCCTTACCTTCCCGAAGGCCAGGCAGGCAAGGACCTCATCGCACCGCTCGCGGACTGGGAAGGCCCATGCCCACCACCGGAGGATGTCAACTGGGGTGGCCCCAACCCGGGCCAGTTCGATGAGAAGGGCATAGACATGGCCAGCGAAAATGCTGGAGGGTGGCAACATTTGATGGAGGGCTAGCAGCTGGGGATGAAGAACACTTTTGGGGCAAATGGTTTGGGGGCCAAACGGCTGGTTAGAAGGGTTTGGGGTTTTGAAAGGAGCTGGAGGCAAAGTGTTTTGTTATTGTGCATGGTGGCATGGAATGAAGTAGGGGAGAGTATGCTAAGGTTTTGGGGTTTTGTTGCGTTTATGACGCTGAGGATTTGGGTGTTGAATAGGTGCATAGAGGCAAATGATTTAAGCATGAGGGGAGGCAAAGGATTTGGGATTTGTATAGTGCATGGCAACAAAGGATAGGCAAGGGATAAAGTACAGAGACAATGGTTTGAGGGTTTAATTGGGGCATGGAGGCGATGGTTTGGTATGGAATAATGATATTTTTTTGGAGATTCGCATGAAGCACGGAGGGGTTTATATATAGCAAAGCAGCAGAATTAAAGAATTGGGCTGCATGGGTCCCGCTACATGGGTGCTCAGCTTTTTTCATGCATTAGCCTCTTTTATGGTATATCAACTCTTTTAGAAAAGCCCACCCATTGGCCAAATTACAGCCACACCAAGTGAATGCAACAGCACACACATGGCTGTCCTCGAGGGACTTCAAAGATTAGGCACCCAACCCGAGTTGGGTTAGGTAGCCAATGAGCTACATGGCTTGTTTGGTAGGGAATGTGTTGTTTAATGCCTGAAATTTTGCCCAATTAGGTAGCTTCTCAAAACTGCGCAAATTTAAAATATTGAAAAAAGGCACATTTTTGATGGTTTAAGCACTTTCCCGTGATCGGTGCAAACTGTACTTCGCTTTATTGGATTGGACGGCCCCATTTTACCCAAAAACATTTTTACCTTCTCCCCAGTTGCTTCCCTGGTTGTGCACAATGTGATGACAAACAGGACAGACACCTCTTTTAGATATATATATGAGGACCATGCATACTCTGTACCGTAAGGATGAGAAGGATGATAAGGATGACTTGAAGGGGACCCTCGATGCCTCAACGACATCGCTGACCTCTGCATGGAGTACATCCAGGAGGAGCTCGACCAGCGCAACGGGACCCCCCCCCCCGCGCCCACCCGCTCCCCCCGTCAACCCCTCCGTCGTCCAGCCATTATAGTTATGCTTCTTCTGCCCCCTCACTGCTTCTTCTGCCCCCCTCTGCCTCGATAGCCCCTCTGTAATTTGGTTTATTATTCTCAAATTAATAGCCTATAAAGGAATTAAAGAGAATTGGTAAACGCTTTCATCTATATATTTGAAATGTAACAAGTATAAGGTATCAGACAGCAGTGAAGAATAAAATGGTCGTGGTCTTATCTTGTTCATGCAGGTCTTTGGCGGTAGTTCTTCTGTCTGTAAGGTACTTTTAGGCAAAGCACAACAGACAAAAGGCGCAGGCGTCACAGGTCCAAAGAATAATTTTTACCTTCAAACCAGCTGAATTTAGTAGGTCCACTTCGCCTGCGCACTGATTCCTTGTTCTTCTGCCTCGTAGCTCGTCTTGTGTGCCCCGATCTCGACCTGCATTAAAAGATCTAAGCTTTGAGATTATACACTACTTCTATAATTCTGCTTTTTGTGGCCCCTTCCGCCATATGAATTAGCTGAGGGTATCGATTTGCCAGTTTAGTAATGACATTTTTTAGTTCTCCGTTGTGGTAGTTCCTCTCTCGCATCGTGCTGCATAAAAGTGTAATGTTTTCTTCCAGATTAACCTAGGTTCTGCAGATACGAATAAAACGAAGCATTTGACTGAAGAAAGCATTTAGGCCTAACTGCATAGTTTGGTTGCTAGACTTATCTGGGAGACTAATGACTGTAAATGAGAAAGCTCTACGTGTGTCGTATATTTTCCTACCCCTGCCGTCTTCATTGATACTCAAGTCGAGGAAGTTAAGCTCCCCATCGTTTACTATGTCATATCCTAGTGGAAGTGATGCTGGGTACATGACCCTAGCTGCTGTCCTTAGATTTTCTCCTTTGAAGCATATGATATCGTCGATGTAGCGTCGTGTGCCTTTTAGCCTTTTGGTCATCCCTATGTTCTCTGCTCTGTTGAGATAGTTGAACTCTAGTTTTGAGAGAACCATGTCCGCAATAAGAGGACTACAGCTTGTTCCCATACTGATTCCTTTTGTCTGTTTGAATATCACACCTCCGTAGAACACAAATGCCTCATCTACTATTGTTTCTATCATTTTAATCACATCTGTTTTGTTGTAGCTCAACTCACCCCATCTCCCGCTACCCTTGCTTTCTTGCCTCGCTCCCTCAAGCATTGCTCCCTCTCCTACCAGCAATCCCTTCTCATCTACTAGTCCCTCAAGTCCCTGATGTCTTTCCACTTGCTCAAAGCCTGCCTTTGCTCACTCAGATCCCTGATTTTTGCTCATTTAAGCATTGATTTGGAAGCCTCCACTTTTGCATCATTTGTATTTGTATTTTTATTTCCTTCCTTTTTCTGCGTTTTGGTCTCAGTTGTGTAGAGGAGGAGAGAGAAGTTGCTCACTAAGACAAAAGCACAAAATACACGTAACAAACATTTCCAAAGTAATCACCCACTTCAAACCAAGCATAAAAGCAATATTATGCTTCAAAACTAAATTTTACAGTATATAATTAAATTTTATAACTCTTGTTGATATTTGACCGCGGCGCGGCCCGAAGGGCCGCTCAGCAATCTATAGAGGTTACTATACATGTGTCGTTTGAAAAAACTAAAATATAAAAAAGAGGAGTAAAAATTTTTGAACAACCATGTATTTGAGTCTTTCGACCTTCTCAGTAAGCTATTCTAATTAAAAAAACAATTGCATTCAATTACAAATGCCAGAAAAACATAAATCAAACAAACAAACATTGATACTGTATGCAGCTAATTTTCCTGGGGTGTGAAGGTCTGCGGTCACATTTGCACTCTGCGCCATATACTTGTTTTAATTTATACTGGGGGGGGGGGTGGCGTAGGAAGGCTTTGTAGTAAAATGTTCCATTTATTTTATGACCAACCGTTTGGTCAAAATTAGTCAGAAGTTAGCTGTAACACTCTAGTTTACTGTGTTAACCGGAAACGCCAAAAAACCGTTTTTTTCAATATAATCCTGAATTTCTTTGTAATGTTGTTATAACCATTAAAATTGCCTGCAATTTGCCAGAAGTTAACTTACCAACCGATTAAGATTAAAATGTAGTCGCAAAACTTGTGGGTCAGGTGTTAAGTTGCTTGTAATGTTGACTAATGAACTCGGCAGAGCCAACTTGTCTGGAGTTCTACAGCTGTATCGCATAATACAATGTCACAAAGAAAATCAGATTTAGTAAATGAAATGATTTAGTTTTGGCAAAATTAATTTAGTACAATTTAAATTAGTGAATAGGATAGATGCTGACCAATTTGTGTGTATTGTCTGCAAGAAAAAGCCAAATATGAGAAAGTAATCTTGTGTACGTAGTGCAGCCGCCTGCCTGGCGGGCTGTAGATAAAAGCAATCGCATAGATAGAATGGATCCTGCTACCTAATCTTTCATCACCAGCCCCCCAGGCCATATGCCCGCCTGCAGCGGGCCAGGAGGGGGAGGGGGGGGGCAGCAGACTGCCGTTGGCCGCCAGCAAGCTTCGGACCATCAGCGTGACAGGGGCCTATGGCTAGCGTCTGCTAAGTCCCTTCCTGAACGGTCACTTGCATCATCTTCTCCTCTCTCCCTTCGTCCCTGCTTTTCTCTGCAGCATGAGAGCAGCTGGGAGACTTCGCCAGTGGCCGCAGACAATGCCCGCCCGCCTGCCTGTCCAGTTCCGCCACCCCGCGACTTCCCAACCCTCTTCACGTGACCAGACACCCGCCGTCATGAGCGCACCCAGGGGCCTCTGGTCATCGCTAGGCCGCAAAGGTGCCCGCCCTTCAGAAAAACTGCTTTCTGCTGAGCCCCATTTTAAGGAGGCTGTGATGGGGGATGCCAGCTCTGCACGCAACAGCCGGCTGCGCTTCCGTGCCTCCAAGCTCCCCAGCCACCATCGCAGCCCCTCCTACAAGAACCTCCCTTCTGCCATCCCACCCCGCCTGGGACGCGCTGCCTTCCCCTACGCCCAGCCTGGATACCTCTACCGCTCTGCCCGATCTCCATCTCCAGATCCAGAGCTCACCGCCACTTCTCTGGCAGCCTTCCTGCAGTACTTCAGGGGCTGTCATCAGGCCCAGAGCTGCGGCTGTGGTCAGCCGGGCACCCAGGCTCTGGCTCACTGCCGCGCCGCCCAGGCTGCCTTTAGGTTCAAGGCGGAGTTCAAGCCCTCCTCCTCCGCCTGCCCTGCACCCTGCCTCCTCGACACAGAGGTGTCAGTGCTGGCCAGCCTCTCCGCCAGTCTCACCCCCCACTCGTGAGACTCCTGCCCACGACGTCTGCCTTGCCCTGGCCAGCAAGGAGGTTCCTGACGACACCAGCCCCGCTCTGGCCAGCAAGGAGGTCCCCGACGTCGCCAGCCCGCCCGCTCCTGCAAGGAGGCCGACGGCTGCCAGGAGCTGGTGCTGGAGCCACACTGCTGCTGGCAGTCCCACGACGGGCTGCCCAGACCTCCGGCCCCAGTGCTCCAGCCCTGCAAGGAGCCCCCTGCAGACCACGGAGCTTGCCCTCTCCGCCGGCCACTTTGAGGACACCGCCGAGGCCGTCCACCTCGCCGGCAGCTTCAGGGACATCGCCAGGGCCGTCCAGAGCTATCTTTCTGTTATATATCTAATAACTAAGCCTATTTTGTACCTAGATACCTACGGTAAGCCTAGATTTACCGTAATCCAATTCGACCACTAAAATTGCTTTTAGCACTATGTACTCGTGGATTTTGCGCATCTCTTATTTGTTTCCTTGCTTTGAGTCCACTAATGTAGCATAATTGTAAAGATTTGTTATCTTAGGTTTTATACAGACAAATCAAATATTATATAAAGCAATCAAACTAAAACAAGAATTATTTTATTAAAAAAAACTATGAATGTGTTTCAGCAAATGTATTGTGATTCTGTCGGCGATTTTTCCTGCACAATACAGTTTTCACGTTTTGTGGTGTCATTCTTTCCTTTAATAGACTCTGATAAATGTTTTAATTCCATCTGCGAATTCGAACTTCCTTGTGCACTTGTCAGTATCATATTGGAAAGCACTTGAAGATTGTAAACTATTGCAAGTTTATAAAGTTGAAACATATTTGATGGTTGTAATAAAACTGTCAAAAGCTGTTCTACTTCAAGCTTTAAAATTTCAGGTAATCCAAAAAATCTTGCTGCCTCTAAAACCTCAGCTAAATTTGCCTTGTACAGGTCGTGGGATACTTTTTGCCGATAAACAAAATAAATTACTTCATGCAGAGCTGCTCCACTTATGTCATTTGATGTAATCACTAAACGTTTTTTCCATTCTTTATCAAGCTGCCTAAATTTTGCTTTGAATGATGGAGAAAAGGCTGCCAGGACACATTGATGAGCATAAATTTTTGAGTCGTCTGGGCAAAGAAAAATAACGTCAGTTTCTGTTTCTTGTTCCGGGTTTCTAGATGAAGCAACTGCTTGCTCCCACAGTCGACGTCCTATTTCACCATCATGATAATTTGCAGATTTTTTTTCAAATGATTTGAGTGTCTCAAGAATGTTTAAAGGGTGAAATGCTTTTTTAGAAACTTGAACAAGTATACATAGTCGAATTTTGTTATTATTGTGCAAAAATTTTCGCATTAACAGTTTGTTATTGTTTAGCAATGCCAGTTGTTTTAAAACGTTTTTGGTTAATCTATGTTTTCTGTCTTCTTTGTCTAAGAGGTAACACGAGTATTTGGCACCCATATTAGGAATACCTTGTGTGCAATAACTGAGAGACAAATGTGATTTGTTAGCCATTTGTTGTATGGTTATCTGCCAGTGCAATGTTACAAGACCAACATTTGTCTTCATGGTTGGGCTCTTATGTATCTGGTTTGATTCAATCTCTTTTGCCTTTGTCTGGAAATATTTTGCAGGTACATTCCATTTTATTTGGCAAATTGTATCATAATGAGGGGAATGAGCTGTAGTTGACTGTAAAATAGTATTTGAATCTTGTACAGATTGATTTTGGTGATTTTCCTTAACCATTTTTAGGTTTCTGACAAATGAATTTAATTTATTTTGAGAATTGAATTTGCTGTCAATGTCAGTGCTCAGTGTGATTTGCCCACCATTATCGACAAGGGCAGCTGAAGTAAATGAAGTTCTCATTTCAGAAATATTTGCAGAAGATACTTTATCATTTGGAGAAAAAAATGCAGCAAAAATTGCAATGTCTCCTAAATGCAAATACAAGAAATGTTCTAATTATCCAATATATATCACCTGTTTCAGGAACACACGACGTTTCATGAATGCTGTATTGGTAGAGGCCTTTTGGTCCTGGACTCAGTGTCAGCCTTCTCCTTAGGGTTTCTGACTTCATACTTATACAGCCTGGGCTAGCCTCCCTCTCATATTTTACTGTGGCTATTTCCTTCGCTTCCTAATAAGGTTTGACCATGAATATATATCGTCGACTAATCACATCCACCATGACTCGATCACATCCACTGGGTAGCGTCTTTTTGAGCTCTTAATGGGCGTATCAATGGCTCTAATGGGCAATGTACCTCTAATGGACTCTAATAGGCTTTTGAACTCTCAGTGGGCCAGACAATGGTGTAGCAGGGCTGTATCCAATACTCTCTCTTTTAATGACAGCCGGATCTCCTTTATGAGAGAACACACTGGCGCCCATCTTCACCAGGTGAAGCACCTCGAAACAAGCATAATACATTACTCCTAGCACTTGTAAACTGTTCACCACTCATTAAAGAAGTCCACGAAGGTTCTGTAAGTGGAGATCTGCAGAAGGCAGCGGGAATTTAATTGGAGGAATATTACTCCCAATATGGATGACAATTAGATCAAGTGCAAGAGGAAACGTCAACTTTAGTAACGAAAATGAAAATTTGAAAATTAGACCATTCCTCCGGTAATTTTCAAAATTTGCACTATTTGTGAGATCAAATCTCTTGATTTAATGAAATTCTTGGGAAGCTTAAAAAACTAAAAAAAAGCTTAGATTACCCTCTAAACGTTGGGTAATGTCTTAAGGTCAAGATAAGTTTACAGTTGGGTAAGTTAGGGTAAAATTTTTTCATATATCCATTTTTTAAGAAATGTCAGCCTGCAGATATTGTCAGATGCGGAAAATTATACTGTTAGCATACATCACAAAAAATATTGCATATATATTGCATACATCACAAAAAATATTGCATATATATTTGGTATAGCAGAAATATTGCATATATATTGCATACATCACAAAATATTGCATATATATTTTATCTGTAGACTGAACACTCTGAATGTGAGTTCTGATGATTCTGTGATTCTGAACACCAACCCAGCCTGTACCCACCGCTTAAAGCCTCAACCCACCACCATAGTGCCCCTCTGAGGCGTTAGCATAGTTCAGCCTCTGCTCAGAAGAAGTTGATAATTTTCAGGAACTGCCAATGAGCAAAGTCTTACTTTATTGTGATGACTCCACACAATTTTTTCGTGCTCCAAGTTATCTTTGCATGTGCACTTCTCTATTCATATTTTTACCATTTCTAAAGTCTCCAAATCATACCAAAAGCTAGCACAATTTAGCCTGAAATAAATTGATCTTTCACAGTTCTCTCAAGTATGTTGCCTCATTTTATATTAATTTTCCACATGTTTTTTTTTAGATTCAATACAGAAATCATTTTCAATTTACCAATGTCATGATCACAATGTCATTGCATACAAATTTGGGTAGACTGTGGCCTGTAGCTAGCCAGTTTAGTTGACCTTGAGCAAGTAGAGGCAGGCGGGACACAGGTCAGCTCAGAATTGTCTATAATGCCTTCCTGTAGTTGCCTACCTTTCCCCTTCCTAGCTAACTAGCAACTAGAGAGAGAGTATCACTACGTTACTACTGTTCAAGCATTCTGCAAAGACATCTGGACGTGTCAAATGATTACATTGACTATACGTCTAATCCAAGTTAGTATTCCTCACATATGGCCGCCATCCTCTTCTCTATTGCTCTCCTTTTTTTTGTATTTTGGCCATCTACTATACATTAAGGTATATATTTACAATTAACAAAGTATACACTTTCTAGCTTCAATGTGAATGCTGAGGCCTCCCATTGAGCACATTTTTCATGTTTTTAATGTTTTTACTAATATAGATTACTTAATTCAGAAATACAAATTTATCTCATAAGTGGGACATAATCTTGATGTTTGAAAGCATTAACAAACGTTGTAAAGGACTGCAACAAAAATACAAAGTGCTACTTTCAACAACCGAAAAGCTTAATATTGTTAAGGATTTGGACCATCATGGACCATGCAAAAAACCACTGTAAAACAAAAAGTTAAAATTAATAAAAATGTTCAAGGTGGCGAGAACATCCACAGCAAAGAATCGTTCATAAAGCGATTTCTGCAAATAGTTAAGAAGTTGAGGCTGTCACTTGAAGACTAGGTTATATAAAATGTATTTGCTTCTAAAAGTACGTATAAAGACAAGACACTGCTCAATTAGAATTAGAGCTGCATGGCAAAATGGGATGTCACCACCAGAAGCAGTAAAGAATTTCATGATGAGTTCACCACGACCATGTTTGGGCAAATACTTTACCTTATTCCTTGTACACTAGGAAATCCAAAACAAAAAATATATTCATTGTTTCGCGCATTGGTGATGGGTGCAATCTGCATTGGCTTATTTGGAACACTTGGAAATCTGGGCAACTATCAACAATA
>JASANA010007336.1:0-29143 GCA_030248095.1 Ptycholaimellus sp. GST1_10
GAAGTGAGGTATTGCGAGGCCGTCTGCACTGCAGTGGTGTTAGTGGGTTTGATTAGTGGAGGGATCTCATTAGATCGTTTGCCAGTGCACTTAGATACTAGCCTGTACAGTTGAGCACCAGGACCAGAGGATGATGGTGATGAGGCCGGTGGGCGCAGAAGATAGGTGTCCTCATTCAGCATGTCCTTGCGCACAGCCTTGCGAATGGCTATGCAGAGCCTTCTGTACTGCCTTTTCGCCCTCGATGACGATTTTCTAGCTGGAAAGAGTCTCCACCGAAAACGAAGCATGCTTAGTGTTTTATGCGAAAGGGGACGGGAGGAGCTAGTTGGGCATGCAGTGCGAGCGGGTGCAGTGGGGACGCATTTCTCAATAGCTTCATGAAGGACCAGTTCTAGGAGATCAGAGCAGGAGGATGGGGTTGAGGAAATGCTGCCTATGAACTGCCAGTCTATAGCCCTTATGAATGATGAGAGTGCCTGCGGGTCAGTTTTATGCCACTTTCTGACCATCTGACCTGACGGCACCAATTGGCCAGGAGCCTGGGGGGCAGGAGCAAGAGGAAGGCAGAGGCTAACCTGCACGGACTGGTGATCGCTCAGGACTTGCTTTGGCCCCACTGTCGCCACTGCTGTGCTGAGGTCGCAGGAGGTGAAGGCGAGGTCGAGGAGGTTCCTTCCTCTGGTAGGCTCCCGGACGAGCTGCGAGAGGCCGTGGCAGGAGGCCCAGTCAAGGAGGGCGCGGCCTTGTGTGGAGCGGGCAGCCAGGTTGTCCCAGTCGATGCCTGGAATGTTGGCGTCACAGACTGTCAGTGAGGGGCAGTGAGGTGAGGAGTTCAGCAGAGCTGTCAGTGTGGCAGTGTCAGCAATCAGTTGCTCCGTTCCGGTGCTCGGCGGCCGGTACCAGCAGCAGATTTTGACTGGGGGAGCAGAAGGCGCAGCTGAGACAAGAGAGGCAACTATTTCGGGTGGGGCACTGGGAGGGCAGCTTTGAGTGGTGGGCTGGAGACTGGCTGGGGTTGAGAAGAGCCTTTTTGAGACACAAATCATTACTCCACCGCCCTGAGAGGACCTGTCATTCCTATAGGTTACATAGGCAGCAGCTGGGTCAAAAAGTGAGCTGGGGAACAATGGGCAAAGCCATGTCTCTGAAACACAAACAATATCAAAGTCGGAGGAGGCCAGGAGTGCTGTGAAAAGCTGAAGTTTGGGCCTATTTTTCGTAGAGCTTTTTAGCCCTCGGGCATTGAAATAGAGTAGGCGGAAGGGTGGCTGGGAAGAGGGCCTGGTGGAAGGGGCGGCGAGGGATGAGGCGGCGTGAGGAGGTGATCTTGAGGAAGTCGGGCAGGCTGAGCTCCTGCTGCAGGCTCAGAGCTATGTGGAGAGGGTCCTCGCCTTCCTTGTAGGGGATGCCGAAGGCCACAATGGAGCGGACGCGTTCTTCTTCTTTGGCTTGGCAGTCCAGCTGCTGGAGAAGGGTGGTTGGGGCAGGTGGGGTCTTCCGGGGACCAGGCGTGCCGCCGCGGCATAGCTGGTCTTCCGATGGGGCGCTGTGCAAGAAGGAGGCAATCTCAGCCACCGTTTTTTCAATTTTGGAGAGGCGGGGGCTCCCGGGAAAGGGGGGAAGGGGCGGGGGGAGGAGGGTGGCCTTGTTCATGTGCGTGCCACGCGCGCTCCTGTCGGCCGTCTGGCTTCGGGAGTCACCGGCATCTTGGCGGAGGGCGGGGGGAGGGCGGCCAGCCTTCACCTGGGCTTGGCAGTCGTAACAGGCTGTGATGAGGAAGGGCAGGTTGAGGCCGGCGATGAGGCGTTTGGAGGGTATGGGCTTGTCAAGCGAGCAGGTGAGGCAGAAGCTTTTCTTGCAGAGGAGACAAGTGAGACCGGTGATTGGAGGCGGGCAGGGGTGAGAGGCGACAGCCTTGGTGCAGATGGAGCAGTGGGCGTCCTTGTCGATCATCCGCCGTCGTTTCTTGGCCGGGGGGGATTTCTTATGTTTAGTCATTCCTCTCGCTCCAACCGCTTGGGGAAGGAGGGAGGGAGGCGTGTGAGGAGGGAGGGAGGCGTGTGAGGGAGGGAGGCGTGTGAGGGAGGGAGGCGTGTGAGAGGGAGGGAGGCGTGTGAGGGAGGGAGGCGTGTGAGGGAGGGAGGCGTGTGAAGGCTTGCCTGCAGCTATTGATGTGGCACAAGTTGAATTGGGACAAATTGCAGCTGCTGGAGCTGGAGCAGCGGCCACTGCGACTCTGCTCTGGAGAAGGACAGCCCTGCGCCTGCCAGAGCCTCTGCCTCGTCTGCAGCTTCCTCATCTGCGCCTGCCTCAGCCCCTGCCTGCCTCGTCTGCAGCTTCTTCTTTTTCTTCTTTCTTTTATCACCGTCCTGGGACGGGAGGAATGACAGTATCACTACAAGGTGAGACTGAACATGGAGAGGAGGTCAGCGTATGGGACAGGGCAGCGAATGTGGATTGAGACATGAGTAGGTGAGGCAGATGGTTAGGAAGTATTGGCAAAATCAGCATCAAGAATAGCCCTCACGGCTTCCAGAAAGGCCCTTCGCTTCTCCCTCGCTGCACTGGCGGTGAGGCGCCTCCACCAGCTCGCAGCCCGCCTCGGCCAGAATTCACGCCTGTTACTCACCTCAGCACCCGTTTCGGCAAAGTGATGAAGGCCCCGGAGGTTTGAGTGAAGGAGGGGAAAAAAGATTGGGTGTCCATGCCAGGCTTCCTGCTCCTCTCGTGAGGGGGCAGATTGAGGGCATGAGCGGATGAGGCAGGTGTGGAAACATTTGTGGATCAGCAGGAGGTCAGCAATGATTCTCCGTCTTTTGAGACTTTCGAGCCCCAGCACTGCCAGTCTGCCTGAGTAACCTGAGTCAGGCATGCTCATACCACAGCGGCGGAAGATATAACGTGTGAAGCGCCGTTGGACACACTCCACACGTTTCTCCTCCACCGCAGTGGATGGTGACCAGACCACTGACCCGCACTCTAGCAGAGGCCTTGCATATGAGGTGAAAGCTCTGGTGAGTATGGAGGGGGAGGCTATGTGGAAGCATTTTTTAATGAGGTGAATAGCCAGGGTGGCTTTATTTATGGCAGATGTTAGGTGGGCATTGTACTGGAGAGAAGGAGCAAGTAGGAGTCCTAGGTCTCTGACACCTTCGAGTGGAGCTGGTGGGATTGGCTGGCCCTGGATGGCGTATTCGGGGCAGCTGCCTCCACCTAGCCTGTATCGCGTACATTTATTTGGGGCTAATTTAAGCTGCCAGTTAAGGGCCCAGAGGCCAAGCGTGTAAAGGGCTTCAGTGAGTGCGGATGAGGAGGTAGAGGCTATTCGGATATCATCCGCGTATGCCCATGCTCCCAGTCCTTGAATTTGGTTGAGCTGATGCATAATGGGAAGCATGTAAATGTTGAAGAGGATGGGCGAACATGCACCTCCCTGAACAATGGAAGAAGTGACATTGACAGGGTGGGACACAGCGTCTCCGACTTTCACCTTCATTGTCCGGCCTGAGACAAACTCTCGCAGCCAGTGGGTGGCTATTGGGCCTAGTCCGATTGCCTCAGCACAGTGGATGAGCTTTGGGAAGGTTACAGAGTCGAATGCCCGTGCCACGTCAATATTTATCACATCCAAGGGACTGCGCAGTTGCAAGGCGTGCGATGCATAGGCTTGGAAGGATAGGAGGGAGGAGGTGGTTGATCGGCGTGGCCGGAAGCCATGCATCGAGGTGGTGAATACTGCAGCCTCCTCAAGGTGTGCAGTTAGTTGGCTTGCAATTATTCGATCGAAGACCTTGAGCAGGCTTGGGATAAGGGAGATTGGGCGGTAGGCTGAGCATAGGCTGGCATCACCTTTTTTCTTGAAGACTGGATGGATAAGACTAGACTTCCACTGCAGTGGAAGAGATCTAGTGACGGTGCAGAAGTCCAGGAGAATTCGGAGAGGGTATGCCAGCTCATGCCTAGCCAGTTTGAGGATAAGGGGCGGGATCCCATCAGGGCCACAGGAGCGTTTTGGTTTCAGCCCCCTAAGTGCTTTGGGGATATCAGTGAGCTCAAAGCTGAAAGTGAGTGGGGCACAGCGGGGGGGTGAATGATTGGGCGGGGTGGCCTGGGAGCTGTGGGGAGCTGAGGGGGGTCTGGTGGAGGAGGGCGCGGCGGGGGGTGCACCAGCAGGGGGGGTAAAGATGGGGGGCAGGACTCCATCATCATGCTGCATAGCACTGGAGAAGTGTTTGCAGAGGAGGTCAGCTTTCGCCTTGTTGGAATGAGCTAGGGGGCGGGAGTTTGAGGCTGTTGGTGTGGAAGGGGGGGAGAGAGGGGCAAGGGGCGGCAGCTCATTGGCTTTCCTGCCTGTGCGCGCAGCAAAGAGGCGATGCAGAGGAGGGCCGGTGGAGTGTGGGCTAGGGCTCCCTGGCGCAGGGCGGAGCAGGAACTCATCTGCGCGTTTGAGATCTCTCAGAACATTGGTTCTAATAGCTTTGCAGATTCGCTTGTAGTTCCTACGAGCGCGGTTGCTGCGGTTGCGGGCAGGGAAGGAGCGCCATCGCTGGGTTAGTAGGCGCTGAGTGCGGGGGGAGAGAGAGCCAGTAGGTTTGGAGCTATTGGGCTTGGGGCGTGCAAGAGGGACGGAGAATTCAATTGCTTCCTCTAGAACTCTTTCCATGAGGCCACAGAATTCAGAGGGGGACCCAGCAAGCCCGGCTAATTCATCCCAGTCTATGCTGCCTAAGAAGGAATTTAGAGCCTCCGGGCTGACCTTTTGCCACAGCCGGCGGGGGGAGGCTGAGGGTGAGAGTGCAGGAGAGAGCTGGCCGAGGCTGGGCGCTGGCAGGGCGAAGGACACCGCCACCGACCTGTGATCACTCAGAATCAGCTTGGGGCCCACTGTGACCAGAGAGGGAGGGAAATTGGAGCTGGTTAGGATGAGATCCAGTGTGTTGGCGCCGCGTGTGGGAGAGAGAACTTGCTGAGAGAGGCCTTGCGAGGTAGCCCAGTGCAGGAATGTGCGGGAGTTTCTGGAGCGGGCAGTGAGCTGGGGCCAGTTGATGTCGGGAAAGTTGAGGTCGCCGGCGAGCAGAGTCGGGCAGGCAGGGCGCTGATTCAGAACAGAAGAGAGGCATTTGAGGGAAGTGGAAAGAGCAGAGGGCTGCTGATTGGGTGGGCGGTACCAGCACACAATCCTCACTGGGGGGAGGCCTGGAAGCTTAGAGACAAGTGCGGTGCAAATCTCCGGGGGGCTAGTTTGCTCTGAACTGTCAGGAGGGGTTGCAGCAGAAGCAGGGGCTGATGGAGGGGGGCTATGAACTGAGCTGAGCCTCTTAGACACATGAATACACACACCTCCACCTTTAGTGTTTCTGTCCAGACGGTAAGCAGCGTAAGCATTATCAGGGTCAAAAAGAGCTGATGGGATTTGAGGAGAGAGCCAGGTTTCACAGGTGCAAATGACATCAAACTGCTGCGAACAGAGGAGGGCTTTGAAAAGCTGGAGTTTGGGCCGTGCGTGGGAGTTGCTGCGGAGGCCCCGACAGTTCAGCAGCAGCAGATGGCAGTTCAGGCTTCCCGAAAAGTTCCTGGCTCAGGGCCAGGAGGCGAGGAGGGGGCAGAGGATGGGTGGACGCTGCTGGCTTGGGGTGGGGGTGAGGTGTTGGAGGTTGAGGGTTGGGAAGCGCTGGCCCAGTCGCCGACCTCGGGCATGATGAGCGGGGTAGGGGCAGCTGGTTGAGCGGGGAGGGGGTTGGGGTTGGCGGGTGCGGTAGGAGGGTGAGGGGCAGTAGGAGGGGTGTCCTTCCACGTGTGCTCGAGCTGGCCATCAACCACCTTAAGGAGAGGGAATCCTGGGCGGCGATAGTGGATCTTGTAGGTTGTGGTGGAGCCAGCGGGGAGCTGGGCATTGAGCTCGGCTCGCCTGGCAGCCCTCAGCTTCAGTAGGGCCAGCTCTTGGGGCGTTCGATCGGGGCGGATGAAGACCCCCTTGAACTCTTCAGAGG
The DNA here is from genome assembly GCA_030248095.1 of Ptycholaimellus sp. GST1_10. Classification (NCBI taxonomy): domain Eukaryota; kingdom Metazoa; phylum Nematoda; class Chromadorea; order Chromadorida; family Chromadoridae; genus Ptycholaimellus; species Ptycholaimellus sp. GST1_10. The sequence continues at coordinate 5,994 of JASANA010007336.1, forward strand.
TTGCGAGGGCCTTAGCGCAGTTCAGCACCTCCACCTGGCTTGCTGGGCTGTCGGTGTTGGAAAAGCTTTTTTCATAAGACAAAAATGACTTTTTCAAAGACAAAACTAGGACAACAATTCCTGGTTCCAGTACATTGAGCAGAAGAAAGATCACTTTAAAAACCTTTCCATTTAACATCAGGTATGTTGTAGCATTCAATAAAACCACGCCGGACTATTTCTTCACTAGCAGCCTTTTCCACAATTAAAATATCTGCTCTGCTGAAATTCATTTCAAGTCTCAGCATAAAACGTTGTTTGATATTATGTCATCCTACCTGCATTCAACTATTTTCTTTTGATGTTTTCGGACGTTGCTTCTATCCATCGATCGATAGCTGCATCCTTCACACTGAAATGGCTGAATTCTGAAGCAGGCTAAAATGTGCTTGCTGAGATTCTCGATTCTGTGTGACCTGCTAAAAGCAACCCTCGAAAAACCATCGGGACAATAAGAAAGACAACTGATTTCGGTTGGCTAAGTGCAGCTGTTTGGAACACCGCATGCAGACGGGCTCATCTGTAACTGTACTCAATGAAATTGACGGTGGGCTTTCTTCTTTCTGGTCACAAATTCCAGAGAGCATACTGTCCGAACCCAGACTTTCAGGTTTTAAAGAGACGCGACTGAAATCTGGCCGATTGGAAACGTTTGAAAAGTGCAGCGCTTCTAGTTGCTGAGCCAAGGCTTTGGTTGGCAGTTGAAGCTTGGTTGGCTGGTGTTGAAGAAGGATAGTATGCTGAATGGCTTCAGATGCCTGCTGCGTAGCAAAAGCGCAGTCTTTGCACTTCCACTGAGGTTGGCTGCCTGCTTGGCCCAGGTGAAATCGACTCACATGTATCGGCAGCCAAGATATGGCTACCTCGATTTGGCAAGTGGGACAATTCATGTTTAATGTAAGAGAAGTGATAATTTATTAAAAACTATAACTGGTACCATCGGCAAGCCAAATGTTGGTCTCTTTTCTCCAAATTTTGTAATTGCCTCGAGCAAAAAGTCAAGGAAATACATCTACTACTAGTGGAACCTGCTTGGACAGTTGCATTTTGTTTTTGGCGCGTAGTTCCGTGTCTCTTTCCATGCGCGCCCAAAAACAAAATGCAGATGACGCAGCAGATTCCACAAGTAGTAGATGTATTTCCTTGACTTTTTGCTCGAGGCAATTACAAAATTTGGAGAAAAGAGACCAACATTTGGCTTGCCGATGGTACCAGTTATTTCTTCCACTTTTAATATAGTGTAAAATGTATAAATAAAAAGTTATTTTTTTTATTATATATGGAAAATAAATAAATAAAAATAAACTCATTAAAAAATTATAACAAACATAAAAGAATCAAAAATATATTAAGATATTAATGGATAAAAAAATGAAAAATAAATAAAAAAACATAATTATTTAAAAAATATAACAAAAAGAAAAGATTTGAAAATGAAAAATACAATTCAAATTTATTGGCAAACTAACATATTTTTGTTATATTTTCATGATTTATTCTTAGGGCAATCGATTTTTGGGAGAAAAGAGCTTTAATTTTGACCTGCCGATGGTACCAGTTGTTTATTCAACTTAAAGTTTCCAAAATAAAAAGGATTGCCTAAGAAGGATTCGAACCTCCCAGATTCAACCAGCTGTTTAATCGCTTAGACCACTACACCATGGATGAATATGTATAGCTGCTTAACTGAAGACTTATGAATAAAAGTCAGGCCCAAGGACCCGGGGGGTGAGTGGGGGAAGAAATGAATACCTACTATCGTCCATTGAATAGATGCGGAGAAGAAGAAGAAGAAGGAGGAGGAGGAGTAGGAGTTCGGACAAATGGTTTTTTACAAAATTTACTACAATTCTGCAACTTTTCAGCGATTTCTCGCGAGTTTTGGTCAATTTGATGATGCTCTTTCCAATGCAAAAAGAATTAGAAAGATTGAAGCTCCCTGTGACGAGCTAGAGCCTTATCAAAATAAAGATCTAGCAATAACCCCGAAAACGTACACCTAGGTCGAAAAGAGGGGCTGGGCGCTGACGGTCGCTACACTCCCTCGCGCCAGCCCAATATATTATGGATAAGACGGGATATTATGGATAAAATCAACGTACACAATTAACAAGGTATTCTCGGCTGTAACCAAGAGCTGCGTAATGAGCAATGTACAGTTTTGGAGAATTGCGGTCGGATGAAATTGTTGCAAAAGTGCAAGATTGAGGAACTTTTACTCGCGTATTTCTACTTTTACTTACAAAATTATTTCGTAATGCACTTGCCATATTTCTTAGCTTGGCTGCCAATTGGTTTATCCCGTAAAAACGAACTCTGAATTGCCAGCCATGCGGCTAAGCGAAAAGTCAACAAACTTGCTTAAGAGAGATAGTCATGCAAAGCCCGCCCACATTGCACTCATCACTTCTCAGTTCACCGAAATGCTTGTCAAAGCAAGAAACCGATACCCGGAGTAATAAATTTCATACAGCACCCGACCATGCTCCTGCTATGGCTTGCCAGTCTTTGCATCGGCCTGGTTAATGGATCTTTATGGCTGCCGTGAATGAAAGAAATGAGAAAAAGGATGATGCAGAAGGCTGGACTGGGGCTGAGTCCTTTGGAGGTGAGCTGTACACAGGCGCCGTCGAAGTGCAGCGCTGGGTCGGAGTGGAGGAAGGGTGCGGAGAGTTCTGGCTACGTCAACGCCAGCTGCTCTGCCATCTTGCAGCAGGCGGGGGACGCGGGCGGCGAGACTTGCGCAAGGGTGGAATGTAAGACCATCTAGGATCGCAGACATTTGTGCATTTTCAGGAAGGATAATCCTTTGTTCATGGGATGATCAGACACTGAGCTATCATTCATATTTCATGATTTTAGGTGGCGTATGAGGATATGAGGATGTCATTTACGCTGTTGGTTTGAGAAGTGATGCTTGGCCAGTTTTAGCGGGAAGCCTGAGCGCTCTATTCATCGCCCCTACTGCGGAGCTGGTGATGAGCAAGCTGGCCGTGCTTCAGATGGCCAACCATTCTGCTTTCAACCTCAATGACGGCTGTCAAATTCACATGGGCGTTGCTCTTTCAGAAGCATCACCCAATCACAAGACTGGCATTGTTGACAGGAAAACGCTCAAATACGCCCCAGACATCAGAATGGCAGCGGACGGATGATTCTGGAGTGCAAAGACGCCAACGTCCGCCTGGGCGACCTCTCCTACTGGGCCTTGGACAGACAGACTCTCGTCAACCTATCCGCCGACTTTACCAGTGCCTTTTACTTGCCTTCTCTTTCTCAGAGATCTTCTTACCCTCCTTTGTAGTGGGCCAAGGCGCCGTTCTGGGGATGGAAGCTGGCTCTGCCTTGCATCTGGGTGCTTTCACTTCGGTTTGAGCTTGACGTCAATTCTCTATGGCACAGTTGGAAAGGACTAACTTGTGTTACTCCACAGCTTTAGGACTCCTTCTTAACATAAAAACGTTACGTCACCAATCATTCACTCAATAAACAAAATTAAGAGAAAATCGAATAATAAATTGCGTTTATGTTTTATTTCAAGTTACCTTCCACAAAAAAGACAACTCTCCAAAATGTCCAAAAAAATCATTGACTCGCACAATTTTGAGGTGACAGACAATGTGGTCATCAAAATGAGCCAGCACAGCAAGATGGAGGTGGCGCAGAGCACGGGGGCCGTCAGCCTCATCACAGGCGCCGCCAACGGGGGCCTTACCCAGCTCTCCCTCCTTCCCTCCGCCCGTTTGGAGGTCCCTAAATTTCTCATCGAAGCTCTGGTGGAAGAGACATGAAGGGATTGCAGTCCGCGGGCAGCTTCACACTGGGCGAGAAGACGGACGTGAACATGACCATTGAACAGGCCGGCTCACTGCTCATCGAGGAAGGGGCCCAGTTCTTGGTATTATTTGCGAATCTATTTGCTCCTGTGATGGCCGAAATAGGGGAGTTGAAGGCTGAAGCGTCCAGTTTCCGACTAGGCAGCGCCTCGCATTGGAGTATCGCCGGGAGCTTCGAGGTGGACAGCAGCTCCCAACTGGACAGCGGTGCTCAGGCCAATCTCACGGTCACTTCTACTGGGGCCTTGAGCACCAAGGGTGGCGTTTTCTCTGTTGCCGACTTCTCCGCTGTCCACATCGCTGGCACCTGCTCCAACAAAGGCTCGAATCCAAATATCATCCCTCAAGCATACATCCAATGGGGTCCACTTTTGAAGGGGTTCTCAGCACGCAGCGACTCAGCAGCCTAACCATGACCCCAGGCAGCATCGTGACTCTGGCCGACAGCTCGCTCAACTGCTCCCAGCGCTCCTCCGTCAGCCTCAGTGGCCAGGTTTCTCTCCCTTATCACCAACCCAACTAACCCCCTAGCTCCTTCTCAACAAATATTCTAAATTTCCTCCTTCAGGTCTCTCTATCAGGCGCCTCCTCCCTTCAAATCGGCCCCGGCGCTTCCTTCCAACAATCCGGCCAGCTCTACATCAGCAGCGGCAGTCGGCTGGTCAGCCAGTCCGGGGCCTCTTTCCAGCAAAACTCCGGCGGCGTCCTGGACATGGAGGCCGGAGCTCAGCTCCTGCTCGGATTTGGCTCTCAAGTGGTGGCCAGTATAATCCTCCTTTTATCTTCCTCTTGGCAATCCCAAACCGTCCAACTGGATCATAGATGGACGCCTGAGCCTGCTCAATGGGGCCAGGGTGAGCCTGGGCAAGGGGGCTCGACTGCTGCTGAGCCAGCATCTCCAGCTGCGAGGAGGGAGTCTGAGTCTGGCCGACGGAGCTTTGCTAAGCGTCAGCGCCGAGTGCAGTCTGGAGGTGTGGTCCTGATTGTTTTCGAAGAGAGGATAACGAGAAGTGGGATTTGGGGTTTGAAGAGCGGGAGTGTGACACTGGAGCGAGGTGCGTCGGTGTGGCTGAATGGGAGCTTGGCGGCCAGTTCAGCGATCAGTCTGAATCTTGGGGAGCAAGGAAGCATGGTGATTGCTCAGGGCGCCAAGTTTCGCCCCTACACCCGGTCAAGGATCAGCATTGGGGCGAGGAGTGAGCTCGTCGTGCAGCCACGGGTTTCACTAGACGGAGGAGGATGGAGGAGGGTGTGGGAGGAAGGTAAGGGGTTGGCAGATGTCCGTGCTCATGCTGGGCACAGGCAGCATTGGCCTGGACCGCTCTGCTAGATTGCAGTTCAGCACCGGCTACAGCAATTGCCTTATTTTCGGTTGCTTTTTCAAGCTTGAATATTTGTTTATTAGGCGAAGTTCTTCTTCTTCCTGCTTCTCAAAGGAGGAAGGAAAAGAAACAGAAATGAATATTGGTTTCAGGTCCACTGTTGGTGAACAAATACACGAACGCGACCATTTCTTATCGCAATATACCTTCGACGATGCACTCGCTGTCCTGCTACGGAAGAGCATGAATTGCCGCTATTCTATTGCTTGCTTTGATGAGCGAGTAAAATATTATACGACATTTCAAAAACATCCCCAGAACCGTGAATGTTTGCTTTTTCTAATATAAAATTTATGCATAATATCTTAAGTTTGAAAGAAGTTGCAATTTGCTGTGCAGCAAAATATAAAAGTGATTGCTCCTTTTTTGTAAAGAAAAATAATTAAAAAACCAACGTGGAATGTCTCTTAAAATTCGGAACCCCTTTCTTTTAGTGAAGCAAGTATCAAAAAGTTTCTTTCAGATAAAAAAGAATGAAGATTGTTGGCCCTTGTTTCTTTCTCTTCACTGTGTTTCGGACCAATGTAACGTTTCTTGAGTTGGCTGTCACTTCGAACAAAGAAGCGATGCTAATTTTCAGGCTGCTACAGGGAAGGTGTTAGTAGCCTGCGAGAACGGGAAATGCTCTTCAAGCACTGAAACATACCAATTCTACGGCAATTCAACTCCTGGCTTACTGAGCGTAAGCTGCGGCGCCTCCTTTCTCCAGCATTGTCTGCCAGAGTCCCCACCAACCACGCTCAAGTGTTTCATTTCACTGCCTATCAAGCATCCCCTAAACTTTCCCAGCAGCCTGTTCCAGCTCGTCTGATGAGCAGCATGGTGATAGCAGACAAGGCTTCATTGAGCATGCAGGCCAACTCCCTCATCGACATGGGCCGATTCTCCCGCTTCCAGCTCAACGATTCCTGCAGAGTGGAGCTTGGGGTTTAGCTAGAACTGATTGTCCTTATCCATCAAAAGCATCTCTCCGCTAGGAGTTCGCCAGAATAGAACCAAGCCGAGAGCACGGAGACGGGAATCTGGAGCTGCTTTGTAGGGGCAGCGCCAACCTCAGCCTTGGCACCGGAGCCATTCTCGGCCTCAGTCGTCAGACTCTAGTCAGCGTACAGGATGACCTGCTCAGTTGCCTTTTGCACTTTGGTTTCAGAAGACTGGAAATGATGGAGAAGTTTGCTTTCAGTCGGAGAACAAGTTCTACTGGAGCTCTACCCGAGCAGCTCTCTAGAGGTCGGCAGCAAACTTAGGGTTGGCATTGTAGCGGTCAAGGAGGTTATTGCTGAGATGTTTTTATTGGGCAGATTAAAGACAATGTACAATTGGTGCTGCGGCACAATGCTAGGCTGGAGGTTGCGGCGGGTGGGAAGGGTTGGGTGAGCATCGAGGGTGCTGCGAGAAGCGGTGACACAGTGCTCCAGCTTCTCAATTCCTCCAGACTGGAGGTAGTGAGCCGATGGTTTGGTGCATATTCAAGTGATGCTCAACTTTCCTCCAGGTTTCTGGAGTTTTTTCGATGGGCTCCGTAAGCGGCGTTCAAGCAACAATCCAGCGAAGTGCTCGACTCAGCATCACTGAACGCGGCCAATTTAGCGTCCCGTTTTCGCATTCAATTGCATGAGATGATCAACATATATTTCGTCAAAGATGTCTAAATTCAAACTTTATTGGAACCTTTGCTGAAAATCAAAAATTCCTGCATCTCAGATCAGCGGTAGTTTTTCCAGGTTCGATCAGCGCGCTTTGAGATCGGCGAAGCGTCCAATTGGAGCATCGACGGAAGTTTTAAGCTGGACGATACATCCATTTTCGACAGCGGCCCGCAATCCAACCTCAGCATCGCCGCTGGAGGCAATTTCAGCACCAACAACGGCCAACTCACCCTCGCCGCTTTCTCCACTCTACACATCGCCGGCACTTGCTGCAACTTCGGTTCATTCTATTCCTTTTCCCCTTTCTCTCAAAGCATCAAACAACCTTCAGGCCGTCTGAGCATCGATCGATTCAGCAGCCTTCTCTTACGAGCCGGAAGCTTTGTAGAGCTGAGGCAGGGCGGAGCAGTGGAGTGCGAGGAGTGGTCCAGTCTGGATGTCTCTGCTCAAGTCAGTGCCTTCCTTTTTTGAGTCCATGACTGATGCAGAACTCTATTGCAGCTGCTGGCAGGCGACAACTGCAAGCTCCAACTGCTCTCTGGTGCAGAGGCAGTCCTAGGTGGAAGCCTAAGCCTCATAGCCAGCTCCTCCATCGTCGTCGGCGAGGGCGCCAGTCTGAAGAGCACAGGGAAACTCAATCTCCTAGGCGGCAGCATCAGCCTGGGTCCCGGCGCAGAGCTCTACATCGGTTGGGCATTTAGCTCTTTGCTCTGAGGCTATGAGAAGTTTTAGAAGGAGATCTGGAATTGGCGGGGAATTCCGTGATCGCTTTGGGTGAAGGGGCCCAGTTGAGGATCAGCGGGAAGCAGATGAGCCTCAAGAACGGCGCCGTCATAAGGATGGCAGAGCGAAGCAGCGCTGTCGTGGCCAATGAGTTGGCGATGGGGGTTTGTTTTGATGATTGTGGAAGGGCTGACGGACGGCAAATTGTTGTACTAGGCCGGAGACAGGCTGAGATTGGGCAGTGGAAGCTCAGCACAGCTCAATGGAAGCCTCTACTCCAGTGCGGCCTTCAGTGTCCAAGTGGAGAGTCAGGGAGCGCTCAGTATGGCACCTACTGCTGCACTTCGCTTTGACAGTCCTGCCCATCTTGTCGTTGGAGCAAAGAGCGAGTTCGTATTGAACGATGAGGTTCCCTACATATTCTTTTCTCCAAAAATGGGGCTTAGGTTGACGAAAAATATTTGCGCAGCATGAAGAAATGTATTTGAGCTATGATTCGATAAAAATTTTCAGCTGGTTATAGGTGACAGTGGTTTTCGGTAGAGACGGAGGATTTTCGGTGGGAGAGTCTTCGCTGGTGGAATTTGAGTCGAGACCGGGCTGCGTTTGGGCTATCACTGGCAGTGTGCTAGTGCCTAATTTCAAGGTAGAGAATGAATTATGAAAAATAATCTCGTAATAAAATCTTGTAATCAGGAGCTGCCAATTTACAAAGGTTCGTCTGAGATTCCCTTGGCGCTGTCGTGCAACACGTGATAAAAAACATCAATTTCGTCCGTTTTTTGGTCTTTTCAAAACGGCAGTTCTATTGTACCAGTCAATTTTTGTTGAAATGTCGCTGTCGAAGGCCTTGGGTGGTAGCAACCTTGAAAAATGACGTTTAGTCCCGAGATGGTGCAATGCTGCAGGTGGTCAACTTTACACGCAGGTTCTGCAGTTTCAGAGCAAAATCATTCCTACAGCCATTAATCAATGGCCCAATCCTCATCTTCACTTTTACCTTTCTTTACCTCTGCAGACATAGGTAAGGGACAAGCAAAATATTCATAGCAGTTGTAAATCGTAAATTTCACCTGGAAGCATGGCCGCATCTGGTGCTATAAACGGACGGCTCTTGCCTTTTCAAATCGCCCACCCCTCAGTTGCTTCAAAGCCATAGCTAAACATTTTCCTGCCTGGAACGATAAAGCGAGGAACATAATAATTATAAAAAATTGTTACCTATCAGTTTGTGGTTAAGAGTTCAGCCAGTGTCAGAAATCCGAAAAACAAAAGCAAGAAAATGATTTTAGCGTTTTTTATAGTGGCATTGCAGTTGGCTGGCTGGTTTAGCAATGCAGTTGGCTACAATCTTTTATGTCCCGTGGGTGACTGCACAAAATGGGCTAAAGATATTTTCCACCCCTGCGATTTCTGCCAAGCTATCCTTCTAGTCCGCAACGAGACACATGGGATTCGGAATGTGGCAGACTACGACCTCCACTGCTACTGCGAAGATCAGCTCAAGGTTCCCGCTGGCTATCACATCTTCCTTCAACCGGCCAACTCCACTCAGCCTGTTTTCCAAACGAAATGCACGCTGCCTTATTGTTATGATTTCTACACGAACGCTGTGCGAAGAAGAGTGAAGCAAGACTGGCCTTTCCTGGCATCTTGGCCGACTCTGAGTACTAATACGCGCACCTGTTACACCGGTCTTGCACCCTATGCCTCAGAACGAGCGGAAAATTGCTACTACTGCGGCGCTGTGCTGGTACGAAAGATTGGGGCTGAACAGGATGACTATGGTGCCTACGGCCTTCATCTATTTTGCGACTATGACCCTTCCATTCCACAGCTCTATGAGGTCGTACAGATCAATGGCCAGCCTCTCTACAACTGCACTACGTCGTTATGCGACACTAGGGGACATGATCCTCTGCCCAAGCATGTGACAGATGTCATTCCGGTGCTCAGAGCTTGGCCCAACCATGCCCTCGTCACCTGCTCTTCTGGCTTGGCCATGAAATCCTTTTCATCCGCTACTTCCAGCTTCAGGCTATGCAAAAGGTGCGGCGCTGCGCTTGTGCTGAAAAACTCGGGCAGAGACGACGACTTCTACTCCTTCGATGTCTTCCGCTACTGTATGGAAGTGGATTGGGACAGCATTCCACCCGTCATCAAAGATCCAAACATTCCTTCAGGCTACCACCAGGAGCCCCACCTACACTGGCTTCCTGATTGCTCTACCTATCGCTGCAACATGTACACTGGAAGATTGCCCAAGAGAGTCACCGATCGATATCCTGTTCTCCGCAGCTGGCCTAACCCGCCTTCCCAGCCTCTACGCCCAGCCACCCAACCTCAGCTACCCTTTTCCATCACCACCCATACCCCATCACCGCCGGCCTCCCATCCCACCATCGCCCCTTTCATGACTGCCAAAGGTACTCCACCCCATTCACCCCACATCTCCCAGTCTTCGCCAGCCAGCAGCACCGCATCCTACGCTGCCTCATCCTATCCCTCATCTACCTCATCCTTTTCCTCATCTACCTCATCATCTTCCTCATCTACATCATCCTCTTTCTCAACTACATCATCCTCTTCCTCATCTGTATCATCCACCTCAGCCAGCTCTCTTCAATCCTCCCCCTCATCCCTCAGTCGCGGCTCCCCCCAACCGCCTCCCGCTTTCCATCCACCATCTCGTAGCAGTTTCCAAGCTGTCTCCTCCGCTTGCATCCTCTTTTCTGTCCTTGCCGCTCTCATCAACGCCGACTGTTTTTCCTGCAATTGTTTGTTCATTTATTCATTTCTTTTTTTTACAAATCCTCATTTTTAGCTAACGTTTACACGGCCCCGGTTTTTGATGGCATCCCGACAGCAATCAAGTCAGCTTCTACTGCCGGTTTAGTAATTGTTCTGTTGTGTCTTATTAAACATGGCTTTTTAGGTGTGCTAGGCAGTGAGATGATGTCGGAGAATGTCGTTGCTCCATCTATAATTGTCAGCTAAGTGCTATTTTATTCATTTTTGTCGTAATACTTACCTATCTCCAATAATCATTTTATTTTATGTATTATTTGCTGTTTTGATTAAAAATAAATGCATATAAAATACATATATATTTAGTGCACATAATATTTCTGGAACCGTCGGCAAGTCAAAGTGAATCTGTTTTCTCTCAAAAAATATTTACCTCGAGTTTGAGACTATCTGTTTGCGTTGCTCTTACAGCCATGTTTTCCATTTGTTATTGTATTGTCCTAACGCACGCTGCCAGGATAAGTTGAATAGACAAAAGTGCCGGACTCTTTAAGAGACGTTTCACCTAAGTTCTGAGATATTCTGTGGAAGGGCTGGAAAAGTGAAATTTTTGAGTTGACCAACTATATGATCAGAATTGTAGAGCAAGTTTTTGCGATCTCTCTCCCGTTGAAATTCACTCAAAAGTCACTCAAAAAATGGGACAATTTTTGGCAAATGAAGATTACGGATTAATTTTGACTCCTAGATGCACACAAAAGGGTTTCGACCCAGACTTATGCATATCAATTTAAAGCTTAGAGTTAGGCAAAGCTGATTTTGTCAAAATAAATGTGCTAAAACTGACCTGAGGCATGAAATTAGTCCAATACTGCCCAAAATTGATAAAACTGAACATCGTCAAAAATGAAGTTTTTGGCGATTTTCTCAATTTTTTACTGCACCCAAATAGACCTTATTTTTGAATTTTTCATAAAATTTGCGATCTTTTGACACCCGATTTATATGTAACAGAAGAAGCATAAATGAGCTACAGCCTTGCAAATTCGGTCACCTCAAAAAATGCCCTATTTTATGACATAGGAGGCTTGGCTATGGTAAAAATTCTCCACTAAAAAACTTCCTGCTCTTCCAAAAAGCAATATTAACCAAATTCCTTTTCAGGGTTGCTTAAACTAATCCTTAGGCACATTTCGGTGCAAAATAATTACTGCTTCTGTCTTAATTTTTCCAGAACAGAGCTCAAATTTAACAGTGATGCCGAGTTTGGTCCTATGTTATAACATAGGCAAATATTGCCCAAAAAAATTTTTGACTTGAAATTTCATTCTAATGCTTTAATTTCAAAGACCTTGCACATGTCGACTTAAAAATATCATATTTGTAACCACTTCCTTGAAAACAAAGACTTTAAACAGTCTTAATTTATGCTTATTTTAGGCTGAAATTTAATAAATTTTGACAACCTTTTCTTTTGCTTTAAAAGAAAAAAATTAACCAAAGAATGATATTTTTAAGTCGACATGAGCAAGGTCTTTGAAATTAAAGCATTAGAATGAAATTTCAAGGCAAAAATTTTTTTGGGCAATATTTGCCTATGTTATAACATAGGGCCAAACTCGGCATCACTGTTAAATTTGAGCTCTGTTCTGGAAAAATTAAGACAGAAGCAGTAATTATTTTGCACCAAAATGTGCCTAAGGATTAGTTTAAGCAACCCTGAAAAGGAATTTGGTTAATATTGCTTTTTGGAAGAGCAGGAAGTTTTTTAGTGGAGAATTTTTACCATAGCCAAAGCCTCCTATGTTATAACATAGGGCATTTTTTGAGGTGACCGAATTTGCAAGGCTGTAGCTCATTTATGCTTCTTCTGTTACATATAAAAAGGGTATCAAAAGATCGCAAATATTATGAAAAATTCAAAAATAAGGTCTATTTGGGTGCATTTCATAGTAAAAAATTGAGAAAATCGCCAAAAACTTCATTTTTGACGATGTTCAGTTTTATCAATTTTGGGCAGTTTTGGACTTATTTCATGCCTCAGGTCAGTTTTAGCACATTTATTTTGACAAAATCGGCTTTGCCTAACTCTAAGCTTTAAATTGATATGCATAAGTCTGGGTCGAAACCCTTTTGTGTGCATCTAGGAGTCAAAATTAATCCGTAATCTTCATTTGCCAAAAATTGTCCCATTTTTTGAGTGACTTTACGTTTTTGATCATATCTCGAGCTAGGTTTCATCTTTTTCAAAAATTCCAACGGGAGAGAGATCGCAAAAACTTGCTCTACAATCCTGATCGTATAGTTGGTCAACTCAAAAATTTCACTTTTCCATAAACTTTTGATGCCTTATGTGTAACGTCTCTTAATGCGTCCAGCGAGGCATGTCAAAAAGTCCACCCAGTTCGAAAAGTGCTTCTGGTTGTTACCACGGAAAAATTGCCGATTTACAAAGGTTCATTTGAGATCCCTTCGGTACTGTCCTGCACAACATGAGAATTAATTTTCGTCAATTTGTGATAATTAAAAAACTTCCGTTGTACCAATTAAATTAACTGCTAAGCTTTGGACAAGAACAATATTGGATTGAATGAAACATATCATAACAGTCATACTCCGCGTTATAGCATTCTGCGACGCCAAAACGAATGGACGGGTAGATGGGGAAATGTGGAAGAATGCTCTTTGGACCGTGAACTACGCTGCAGATGGTCAACTTCACACGCAGGTCCAGCCGTTTCATAGAGCAACACACTCCGAAAACAATCAAAGTGATGGCCCAAGCACACATCTCCATTGTTCTCCTGCTGTCTGCAGGAGGCAAGGCCTCAGCAGGCTTAGGTAAGGGATGATCGCAACACTCACGAATATTATAAATCGTTCATTTTCGCAGTAAAGGCACCCATAGGCTACTTTTCATGCCTGAAAGCATCGCCGCACCTGGTGCTCCAATCGGACGGCTCTTGCCTCTTCAAATCGCCAAAGCCCCAGTCGCTTCAAAATCATTGCGAGCAAATATAATTGCGAAAACTTTTAGTGGAGCTTGGAACGATGCTGAAGCAGAGTGCAACAAGTTCGGCGGCCATCTGGCCAGCATCAGGAACACTGCTGCAATGGCCCAGTATGTTCAGGTCACTCTTTGCCTTTCTTTTGGCACCAACCTTTGTGAGTTCATTTCAAATGGGAACATTTCACAAAAAGTAGAGCTCAATTTCATCGAAGTAATGGTTTCTGCTCGTAGACAGAAGTGAAGCGGGCAAAGAATGAAATGAAAATCTACAGGTATTTGGAGGCAGCATGTTTTGGGTGGGCGGATTCAAAGGGTATCCACAGTCCCTGCTCTCCGTGGCGGGGACGGGCTCGGTGCCGCAGGACAAGCTAGGCTGGTTCTGGGTGGACGGCTCAGGCCGTTTGCTTTTCCATTCCATTTGCTTTTCCATTCTCTGGCAATTTTCAGATTGTTGTCATGTCAAATCCTAGGTAGCTTCTTTCTCTTGAAGCAAGGCTAAGGTTTAATTAGATTGCAGCGCTGGACCAGAGTCTTTGGCGCAGCACCAAGCCACAAGATTACCGGAATTATAACGAGTTCTGCGCGGTGTTGGGAGGAGCGCTGGTAGACTGTGCCTGCATAGAACAGAACGGCTGCGGTATACTTCAAAGCATCTGCCAGTTAAGGCCATGATCCCATCAATACCATTCATTTTTGGTCAAACAAATTGCTCGTAAATAAATTTTTCTAAGTTTTGAAAACTTTGCGCCGCTCAAAAATTAAGCGTTTATTTTTAGCTATCATCTTTTTCAATCGTAAATGCGCTGCAACAAACGATGCAAAACAAGGAAACTCGCAAATTCGGAACAAGTGTAATCCTCACGAGGCCAGAGTTGAAAACTCTTGAGCTAGTGAACACTATTTCAAACAAGGTATTATCGGCTATCGCCAATAGATGCGCGGCCTTGTTCACCTTGTAAAGCAATGAAATGAATAATCAGCAGGTTGGCTCAAGAAATACTAAAATTAACTCAAACAAAAGAAAAAGTAACAAATTGGTCAAGTTTAGGTCTGGTTTTTGAGGCATTTAAATGATAAATAATAATCTAAATAATAATAATTGATTAATAAAAGTAAAATACAATTTTTCGAAATTTTTGACCGCGGAGCAGCCCGAAGGGCCGCTCCGCGGTCTTACAGGTTACTAAACTTTTGTCCTCATCGTATATTGGGCTGGCGCGAGGGAGCAACGCAAACAGTCAGCGCGCAGACCCTCTTTTCGAACCAGGTGTACATTATTGAGGTTATTGCTAGATCTTAAAATTGATAGGGCTCTTGCTCCTCACAGAAAAAACCAATTGTTTCAATTATTTTTGCATTTGAAACAGCATCATCAAATTATCTAAAACTCGCGAGAAAACGCCAAAAAGTGGCAGCAATAATTAAAAAATTGCTCCGCATCTATTCACAATGGACGATAGTAGGTATTCAATCGCCCCTTTTGAAAAGACAATAAGCCAATGTATGCAGGACTGCGCAGTTTTGTATATTGTGCTGGCGCGAGGGAGCAAGGCGAAACATCAGCGCCCAGCCCCTCTTTTCGACCCAGGTGTATGTTTTGAGGGTTATTGCTAGATCTTGAAATTGATAAGGCTCCTGCTCCACAGAGAAGAATCCAATCGCTCTGATTCGTTTTGCATTGGAAAGAGCAACATCAACTATAACTTATAACGTTGTGTAATAAATATAGCCTTTTTGCCATAGGGATATTATGGAAAATGTATTTTTTTGCATTTTTCATCGGAGTCTGCTTCGCGGTCAAAAATTGGGGCAACTGTTAAAATGGGCCTTGGCCGCCCACCGCTCCGGGCAGGGCGCCAGAGCTCCTCCGGCCTCCGGGCACGGGTGCTACGGCCCCTACGCTTCGCCTAGCATGCTTCACATGCTAGGCTACGCTCCGGGGCCTCCGCAACCATGGCCTCCGAAGCTCTGACTGCCCTGCCCTCCACAGCAGGCAGCCTTCGGCAGCGCAAAAACCCGCGTCTCAAACTTTTCTGGAGCTCACACTAAGTCCCGAAAGGAGGCTAGTTTTGCCCCACTGTTTTATAGTTTATCGCATTTATGATCAGGGCTTTAATTATTGATTTATTTGTTTCATAATGTCAGAAATCATCTAAAGTCATCGTCCCAGCTTGAACCGAGGGCGTGCATTTCTTGGCAAGAGATCCCTTGTCGTATGCATCCCTTGTTATAAGAAAAGCGTTTTATTTCGTTCAGCCAATGGTACCAGTTATAGAAAGTTTACTTATGCCATGGTGTGCCGACTATGCCAAACTGCATGGCTTGAATGTTAATAATGTCTCTAGAATGCCATTACTGGTGTGCACATACAGTCATATTAGCAAAGAATTTATTCCATTAGATACGCACATAACCCTACTTATAATATCAGGCAAACTCCAGTCAGTCTTCATTCTGACTGAAATCTTCTCATAATGGCAAAAGATTTTTCATGCATGCTTGCTTTTTGGCACTGCAATTTGTTGCTTCATCAGCATCATGGGATCTTCTAAGTGCCAACGATTTTATTGTTTTATTCATGGCTTCGACTGGAAAACAGTTTTAAGAATGAGTTTTAAGGAGGAAAAGTTCCTTCGTGATGAAGCGATGCACTCTTATGATAAAAGTCAGGTGACAATCATCTGCGCTCTTGATTTTTGAAAAATATTTTCGAAAATATAAATGCTTTAGGTGGCAGATAGACCAATTAAAACGAAAATCATGTGCACGCCCGTTGGTTATCCGGTTAAATGTTGCCCTTTTTGAATGGTTGAGCCATGGCTATTTTCACATGGCTAAAATTGGGCTGGCGTGCGCCCCTCTTATCAAGCAACACAACTTTTTGCTTCCCATCATGGCAAAATGTGATGCATGTGCACACATCTTGCTTCACCTCTTGCTGAAGTTTGACAGGTTGCAATGTGAAAAAAAATTCTCCCATTTTAAGTGCAAGTAATAGGAAGATAAAAGATTCTTTTAGGGTTAGCACAACGCACTATAATAATATTAAGAGTACATGGGATGAAGGCCTAACATATGACATCACTGAAAATGAAAATCGTTTGTCAATTCGCTTTATTTCCAAAATTATGGCTCATTTGTTCTGAGAGGCCAAAAAATCACCATTTTTGCCGTTTTTGACCTGCCTTCACGTAATTGCTCGTTTCTCAAGCTGTAGACTGTTTTATGAAAGTTAAAAGACATCATCTTGAAACTAAGAATTTGTTCTTTGAAATTATGCCAGAAAATTTATGTCGCTGATCAATTTTTGTGTTAAGATTGAGCCAAAATGTCCGAAAACATCAAAACGCAAAATGTGCAAAAATATAGTTTTTGTCAATTTTTTAAAAAATTCAGTCAAACCGTACCCGCAGGACCCACAATTTCCTTTTTACAGATAATTTTACCCTTAGAACAGCCTCTCTTCAGTCCCAACTCCAACAAGACCTATGGGGGCCAGAACACTCCCGGACTACTTATTGGGACTGCCCAAAATTTCCTTTTCCAAAATTTTTTTGGAGGCTTATCTTGGCCGTAGCGACCGATAGGGAGCTACTACGGCTACCACCATAAGTCGTGTGCGACCAAGGACTGACAATAGTACCAGGAGTAGGGCGTAGCCGGCGCAAGAACTTCAGAAAAACCCCCGGGAGTGTTCTGAACTTTCGGAAATGTCCGGGAGTGTCCTGGAGGGGACCTATGGCAGCAGGTGGAGCTTCAGCATGAGGAAGAGATCAAGGCTCAAGCTGACCTGGAAAGCCTCCACACCCAGAACCTTGTTGCCCAACAGGCCCAGGAATGAGAGCGCAAGGAGGCCCAGCAAGCCCTACAAGCTGTTCAAGAATGTCTGAAGCATCTCGAGCAGGAGACTGAGCAGAAGGAAGCAGTGCACAAGGGCAATGATGTCCAGACTGCCGCCATCCTCAACAACCTCTGCATTGACAACCTCCACCTCCAGCATCAACTGGCCACTGCCATCCAGAATCAGACTCTGCCAGCAGCCACCTTTATGTCCAACCTGGAGCAGCCTGCCCCACCCTGGACTCAAGGCCTCATTGAGCAGACCCCAGGAGCATCATTGCAGCATGCCCTCTTCTCCAGCTCTCAGCTCCATACACTGCCATCCGAGAGCCTCTTCAGCCACCTCAATCACCCACCCATCTGCACCTTCGACAGCAAGAACCTCTCTGAGTTCCCAGTGTGGTTAAAGTGGTGGAACTACTACTACCACTCCAACCAGGAGATGAATGGCATGGACAAGCTGGAGAACCTGATGGAGTGTCTGAAGGGGGCAGCCAAGGTGGCGGTCTCCTGGTGCCAGAACTTCAAGGAGAAGGACTATGACAATGCCCTGGCCATCCTCAAGGACAACTACTGCAATGCCTCCACCCAGAAGACCGAGCTCCTCCACTCCCTCAAATGGGTGGAGAAGATGCAGAACAACACCGCCGCCAAGGCCTTCTACTCCCTCACTGAAGATCTCCACTGCATCAGCATCCAGCTCCACCACCACTGCATCAAGGACCTCAACTCACATGCTCTCCAACCTTTTTGAGAAGCTGCCAGACTCTGTGGTGATGGAGCAGATGAACACCCACGCCCGCACCAGCCTCTCTCTGGAGATTGGCTACAATGAGATGGTGAACATCTGCTGCATTGAGACCAAGGCTAGCACTGCCACCCATGACATCCTGCCCTGCAATCGCAACAATCCCCCTCCACCCCCTTTGTCCAACCATTCCCAGCCTCCACAGAACCGACCCTACTCTGGCAACTACCTTACCAACCCCTTGGCCCCCAACTCCTAGGAGTCCATGGGGCCCCAGAGCTGGGGCAAGAAGTGTCACCAGAAGCGAGCCCTGGCAGGAGCTCAACTGTCCCCTTCCTCCTCCTCTCAGCAGCCCTCTCTGGCCAAGCGTCCAGCTCTTCTGCCTAGCAGAGGACCCGAGCCACTGCTGGTGAGGAGGAGAGCAGATGGCTCCATCATCCACTGCCACCTCTGCAATGGCAACCACATGGTGCATGAGTGCCAGGTCTATGACACCACCACCAAGAAGCTCCAGAGGGCCAAAGCCATTCTGTTCTGCTACAACTGCTGGAACCACAGACACAAGGAGTGCGGCAACCACCACCACTCTGTCCTCCACTCCATCCTTTCAGCCCAGGGCCAAGCAGCAAACCTCCACCTCTTGGCAGCCCAGGACTCACCCAAGCTCCCCTCCATCATACATCCAGTCTTCATGCTGGGGATGCTGGGACAAGTGCAGTGGAGTATGGGCACTGTTATGCTGGACAATGGCTCCAGCAGTCCAGCTACACCTGGTGCATGGAGGAGCTGGTGCACCACCTCAGCCTCAAAGTCTTTGCTCCACCTTCAGCTATCCACCACCCACAGCTCCACCCATTGCAACCTCAAGGCAAAGATGGTGAAGCTGTTCCTGACCAGCAACCAGTCCATGATGGAGATCATGGCCTGCATCGCAGAGAGCATCACCACCCCCATCACTGTCAGCAGCATCGACCTCCCTACACAGCCCTTCCATGACTGTGGCCTTCAACCTCATCACATCCTCAATTGGCCCAGCAAGGACAAGGAGGAGAAGATCATGGACATGCTTGTAGGCCTGGACTTCCTTTGCACCTTTGAGGGCCCAGGAGTGCCATGCCTCCATCTACACCTCCACCTTTGGCACCCACCTCTCTGGCCCAGCACCTTCCCCATCCACTGCAAGTGCCCTTCTAGCCTCCTGCTCTCTGCACCTCACGTCTCCCATTGACTCTCTTCATTGCCTGGCGGAGATGCAGATGAGACTCAAGGTGGTAGGATTGGGTGGCAAGGACATCTGCAACAAGTGCAAGGACTGAGGTGTGGACCTGGACAAGAACAAGGACAGCTTCTGCAACAACTGCAAGCTCACCGCCGAATTTGACATCCAGCACAAGAGTGATGGATGCTTCCTCATCAGCCTCCCCTTCAAGTCCAATGCCTTCATCCTACCCTCAAACTGCCAAATGGCCTTCTCTCGGCTCCAGCACCTTGAGATCAAGCTTTCACATGAGGAGAAGCTGATGCACTGCAAGGAGTTTGCCAAGTTTGAGAAGAGTGGGCTCAAGGAGCCAGTGGATGAGGCAAAGACCCCAGGAGCAGTCATCCAATACCTGCTGCACCAGCCCATCTTCAAGCACACTGCAGCCTTCACCAAGTGTCATCCAATCCTCAACTTCCCTGCAACCACATGCAATGGCCAGAGTCTCAATGACAACCTTTGCACTGGCCACAACCTCACTGACCTCCTGGACATCCAGTTCCAGTTTCGCCCAACTAAGCACACACTGGTGATGGACATCTCCACTGCCTTCTATGGCCTGGAGGTCAGGGAGCAGGACTGGGATGCCTTTCACATCCTCCTGCCTGCTGACACTCAGCACCCCTTTGCCAAGACCAACCCCCACTGCATTAGATTTGCCCATCTGGTGATGGTGGCCACCTGCTCTCCCAACCTTCTCCTGGCCTGCCTGGAATGGCTGGTCAAGGATGCTGCCTCCCCGGGCATCACCTATGGCCTCTCTCAAGATGAGCTCCAGACCCTCACCAGTTACTTCTATGTGGACAATGGTGTCTTCAGCTTCAAGGAGGAGGAGGGCACATGACTGGCTCAAGAACTCCAGAAGCTCTTGGCAGCTGCTCAGCTATGGCTCTGCCAGTTCTGCTCCAACTTGCCTGGCATCCTTCATGCTATCACCTTGGAAGATTGAGAGGAGAGACAGGAAGTGCAAAACCTGGGCTCATCTGGAACACCAACCTCGACACCTTCCATCCTTTCATCCCCAACTGCACTGACCTCTGTGATGAGAAGCTCACCAAGTGCCAACTCCTCCCAGCCTTCTCCCGCATCTATGACCCCCTCGGCCTCCTCACCCCCTACTCCTTGCACCATGCCTACTCTTCCAAGTAGCCTTCAATGCTGGAGATGGCTGGGAGGAGCGGATAGGCCAAGACTACCTCACGTGATGGAAGGGGATGCGGAAGGAGCTGGAGTGGGTCTCAGAAGTGGAGCTGCCTCATCAGGTGTTCCAGAACCTGGATATGCCATGTGACAGTCATCTTCTCCAATGGCTCCATGTCTGCCTATGGCTTTGTCGTCTATGTCCTCCAGCCCAACCTCCCTCCTGCCTTCCTCTATGCCCATTCCCAACTGGTGCCCAAGAACCAGAAGCTATCACTGCCAAGTTCCAGTCCAAGCCTGACCATGTCTTCCACTTCATCAACTCCAAGACTGTCCTTTACTGGATGGAGGAGCAAGGAACACTGTGCAGTGTGCACCTACAAGAGCAAGCAGGTTTGGGAGATGAAGGAGCTGTATGTGGATCCTATAGTATATCGACCCTGGAGGGTGGCATGGTGGGTCCAGAATTTTGTCCTTTATGCTGAAATTGAGGTTGGAAAATCAATTGAATGTAAGGGGGGGACCCTTACAAAAAAAATCGAAAATCTTGAATAACCTTTTCTAGGATGCACGGAGGGAAAAAACAAGGACAGATTCAGAATCCTGGCAAAAAACTACACAAAACCTGTCTATAACACAGTGAAATTTTGAAAAAAAAATTTTAGATCATTTTTGACATATAGGGTGCACTGTAATAATCCTAAAAAAGATATGCTGCCCAGTGGCGATGGTTTAAGTTAATTTTGAGTCTAGATATGAAACCGGCTCAAAAAATAGATACGATTTGATACCCTACAACCATAGGTGCAAATCTGGTCTTCATGGGCTTCTACCAGGCCATGGTGTACAAGCAGCTCATCATCAACTTCGTCTTGTGGCGTTTTAAAGGGTTTTTAGCCTCAATAACAGCACCATATAGGTAAATTGGGGCATAGATTACGAATCTTGTGTCCATTTGCTGACACATTGTATTCATGGGCTTCTACCAGGCTGTGGTGTACAAGCAGCTCATCATCAACTTCGTCTTGGGGCATTTTAAGGGGTTTTTGGCCTCAATAACTGCACCATATGGGTAAATTGGAGCGTAGATTACAAATATTGTGTCCATTTGCTCATACATTGTCTTCATGGGCTTCTACTAGGCTGTG
Source organism: Ptycholaimellus sp. GST1_10 (assembly GCA_030248095.1). Taxonomy (NCBI): domain Eukaryota; kingdom Metazoa; phylum Nematoda; class Chromadorea; order Chromadorida; family Chromadoridae; genus Ptycholaimellus; species Ptycholaimellus sp. GST1_10. The sequence continues at coordinate 27,515 of JASANA010007336.1, forward strand.
GTGTACAAGCAGCTCATCATCAACTTCGTCTTGGGGCATTTTAAGGGGTTTTTGGCCTCAATAACCAGACCATATAGGTAAATTGGGGCGTAGATTACGAATATTGTGTCCATTTGCTTACAACTTGTTTTCATGGGCTTCTACCAGGACATGGTGTACAAGCAGCTCATCATCAACTTCGTCTTGGGACATTTTAAGGGGTTTTTGGCCTCAATAACCAGACCATATAGGTAAATTGGGGCATAGATTACGAATATTGTGTCCATTTGCTTACAACTTGTTTTCATGGGCTTCTACCAGGACGTGGTGTACAAGCAGCTCATCATCAACTTCGTCTTGGGACATTTTAAATGGTTTTTGGCCTCAACAACAGCACCATATAGGTAAATTGGGGCGTAGATTACGAATCTTTTGTCCATTTGCTGACACATTGTCTTCATGGCTTCTACCAGGCCGTGGTGAACAAGCAGCTCATCATCAACTTCGTCTTGGGGCATTTTAAGGGGTTTTTGGCCTCGATTACTGCACCATATGGGTAAATTGGGGCGTAGATTACAAATATTGTGTCCATTTGCTCATACATTGTCTTCATGGGCTTCTACCAGGCCGTGGTGTACAAGCAGCTCATCATCAACTTCGTCTTGGGGCATTTTAATTGGTTTTTGGCCTCAAGAACAAGACAAAATAGGTATATTGGGGCGTATATTACAAATATTGTGTCCATTTGCTTACAACTTGTTTTCATGGGCTTCTACCAGGACGTGGTGTACAAGCAGCTCATCATCAACTTTGTCTTGGGACATTTTAAATGGTTTTTGGCCTCAACAACAGCACCATATAGGTAAATTGGGGCGTAGATTACGAATCTTTTGTCCATTTGCTGACACATTGTGTTCATGGCTTCTACCAGGCCGTGGTGAACAAGCAGCTCATCATCAACTTCGTCTTGGGGCATTTTAAGGGGTTTTTGGCCTCAATAACTGCACCATATGTGTAAATTGGGGCGTAGATTACAAATATTGTGTCCATTTGCTCATACATTGTCTTCATGGGCTTCTACCAGGCCGTGGTGTACAAGCAGCTCATCATCAACTTCGTCTTGGGGCATTTTAAGGGGTTTTTGGCCTCAATAACCAGACCATATAGGTAAATTGGGGCGTATATTACAAATATTGTGTCCATTTGCTTACAACTTGTTTTCATGGGCTTCTACCTGGACGTGGTGTACAAGCAGCTCATCATCAACTTTGTCTTGGGGCATTTTAAATGGTTTTTGGCCTCAACAACATCACCATATAGGTAAATTGGGGCATCGATTATGAATCTTTTGTCCATTTGCTTACACATTGTTTTCATGGGCTTCTACCACACCGTGGTGAACAAACAGCTCATTACATGATATATTACAAATCTTGTGTCGATTTGCTTACACATTGTTTTCATGGGATTCTGCCAGGCTGTGGCGTACAAGCTGCTCATCATCAAGTTCATCTTAAAGCATTATATTGGGCGTTAGGCCGTTTATTGGCCTTTGGCTGTTCAAATTGGGATGAAATTACTGAAATTTTGAATCTCTGCTTCAGTGTTTCTTGAGGTTCAAGCAATACGTAACTGAGTTGAAAACAAAAT